>JAKUCM010003264.1:0-51091 GCA_023374145.1 Lepidium sativum
GCGTCTAGATTAAGGTAAAATTGTTATGTTAAGACCTATGATACCACTCTAAGTAGGTTTAGCACACTTTCTCATGTCAAAATGACATTAAGTTGCTTGAACCTAGCTAAATGAGATCACATGTTTAGAAGGATCATATGAACATGGCTATACGTTAGGATAAAACTCGACTTTATAACTCAACAAAAATACTTCATGACGGGTTCACCAGTAGACATAGCGTCTAGATTAAGGTAAAATTGTTATGTTAAGACCTATGATACCACTCTAAGTAGGTTTAGCACACTTTCTCATGTCAAAATGACATTAAGTTGCTTGAACCTAGCTAAATGAGATCACATGTGTAGAAGGATCACATGAACATGGCTAGACGTTAGGATCAAACTCGACTTCATAACTCAACCAAAATAGTTCATGACAGGTTCACCATTTGACATGGCGTTTAGATTAAGGGAAAATTATTATGTAAAGACCTATGATACCACTCTAAGTTGGCTTAGCACACTTTCTCATGTCAAAATGACATTAAGTTGCTTGAACCTAGCTAAATGAGATCACATGTTTAGAAGGATCATATGAACATGGCTATACTTTAGGATAAAACTCGACTTCATAACTCAACCAAAATAATTCATGACGGGTTCACCAGTAGACATAGCGTCTAGATTAAGGTAAAATTGTTATGTTAAGACCTATGGTACCACTCTAAGTTGGCTTAGCACACTTTCTCATGTGAAAAATGACATTACGTTGCTTTGAATCTAGCTAAAAGAGATCACACGTGTACAAGGATCATATGAACATAGCTAGACGTTAGGATAAAACTTGACTTCATAACTCAACCAAAATAGTTCATGACGGGTTCACCAGTAGACATAGCGTCTAGATTAAGGTAAAATTGTTATGTTAAGACCTATGATACCACTCTAAGTAGGTTTAGCACACTTTCTCATGTCAAAATGACATTAAGTTGCTTGAACCTAGCTAAATGAGATCACATGTTTAGAAGGATCATATGAACATGGCTATACGTTAGGATAAAACTCGACTTTATAACTCAACCAAAATACTTCATGACGGGTTCACCAGTAGACATAGCGTCTAGATTAAGGTAAAATTGTTATGTTAAGACCTATGATACCACTCTAAGTAGGTTTAGCACACTTTCTCATGTCAAAATGACATTAAGTTGCTTGAACCTAGCTAAATGAGATCACATGTTTAGAAGGATCATATGAACATGGCTATACGTTAGGATAAAACTCGACTTTATAACTCAACCAAAATACTTCATGACGGGTTCACCAGTAGACATAGCGTCTAAATTAAGGTAAAATTGTTATGTTAAGACCTATGATACCACTCTAAGTTGGCTTAGCACAGTTTCTCATGTCAAAATGACATTAAGTTGCTTGAACCTAGCTAAATGAGATCACAGGTTTAGAAGGATCATATGAACATGGCTATACGTTAGGATAAAAGTCGACTTCATACCTCAACCAAAATACTTCATGACGGGTTCACCAGTAGACATAGCGTCTAGATTAAGGTAAAATTGTTATGTTAAGACCTATGATACCACTCTAAGTAGGTTTAGCACACTTTCTCATGTCAAAATGACATTAAGTTGCTTGAACCTAGCTAAATGAGATCACATGTTTAGAAGGATCATATGAACATGGCTATACGTTAGGATAAAACTCGACTTTATAACTCAACAAAAATACTTCATGACGGGTTCACCAGTAGACATAGCGTCTAGATTAAGGTAAAATTGTTATGTTAAGACCTATGATACCACTCTAAGTAGGTTTAGCACACTTTCTCATGTCAAAATGACATTAAGTTGCTTGAACCTAGCTAAATGAGATCACATGTTTAGAAGGATCATATGAACATGGCTATACGTTAGGATAAAACTCGACTTTATAACTCAACCAAAATACTTCATGACGGGTTCACCAGTAGACATAGCGTCTAAATTAAGGTAAAATTGTTATGTTAAGACCTATGATACCACTCTAAGTTGGCTTAGCACAGTTTCTCATGTCAAAATGACATTAAGTTGCTTGAACCTAGCTAAATGAGATCACAGGTTTAGAAGGATCATATGAACATGGCTATACGTTAGGATAAAAGTCGACTTCATACCTCAACCAAAATACTTCATGACGGGTTCACCAGTAGACATAGCGTCTAGATTAAGGTAAAATTGTTATGTTAAGACCTATGATACCACTCTAAGTAGGTTTAGCACACTTTCTCATGTCAAAATGACATTAAGTTGCTTGAACCTAGCTAAATGAGATCACATGTTTAGAAGGATCATATGAACATGGCTATACGTTAGGATAAAACTCGACTTTATAACTCAACAAAAATACTTCATGACGGGTTCACCAGTAGACATAGCGTCTAGATTAAGGTAAAATTGTTATGTTAAGACCTATGATACCACTCTAAGTAGGTTTAGCACACTTTCTCATGTCAAAATGACATTAAGTTGCTTGAACCTAGCTAAATGAGATCACATGTGTAGAAGGATCACATGAACATGGCTAGACGTTAGGATCAAACTCGACTTCTTAACTCAACCAAAATAGTTCATGACAGGTTCACCATTTGACATGGCGTTTAGATTAAGGGAAAATTATTATGTAAAGACCTATGATACCACTCTAAGTTGGCTTAGCACACTTTCTCATGTCAAAATGACATTAAGTTGCTTGAACCTAGCTAAATGAGATCACATGTTTAGAAGGATCATATGAACATGGCTATACTTTAGGATAAAACTCGACTTCATAACTCAACCAAAATAATTCATGACGGGTTCACCAGTAGACATAGCGTCTAGATTAAGGTAAAATTGTTATGTTAAGACCTATGGTACCACTCTAAGTTGGCTTAGCACACTTTCTCATGTGAAAAATGACATTACGTTGCTTTGAATCTAGCTAAAAGAGATCACACGTGTACAAGGATCATATGAACATAGCTAGACGTTAGGATAAAACTTGACTTCATAACTCAACCAAAATAGTTCATGACGGGTTCACCAGTAGACATAGCGTCTAGATTAAGGTAAAATTGTTATGTTAAGACCTATGATACCACTCTAAGTAGGTTTAGCACACTTTCTCATGTCAAAATGACATTAAGTTGCTTGAACCTAGCTAAATGAGATCACATGTGTAGAAGGATCACATGAACATGGCTAGACGTTAGGATCAAACTCGACTTCATAACTCAACCAAAATAGTTCATGACAGGTTCACCATTTGACATGGCGTTTAGATTAAGGGAAAATTATTATGTAAAGACCTATGATACCACTCTAAGTTGGCTTAGCACACTTTCTCATGTCAAAATGACATTAAGTTGCTTGAACCTAGCTAAATGAGATCACATGTTTAGAAGGATCATATGAACATGGCTATACTTTAGGATAAAACTCGACTTCATAACTCAACCAAAATAATTCATGACGGGTTCACCAGTAGACATAGCGTCTAGATTAAGGTAAAATTGTTATGTTAAGACCTATGGTACCACTCTAAGTTGGCTTAGCACACTTTCTCATGTCAAAATGACATTAAGTTGCTTGAACCTAGCTAAATGAGATCACAGGTTTAGAAGGATCATATGAACATGGCTATACGTTAGGATAAAAGTCGACTTCATACCTCAACCAAAATACTTCATGACGGGTTCACCAGTAGACATAGCGTCTAGATTAAGGTAAAATTGTTATGTTAAGACCTATGATACCACTCTAAGTAGGTTTAGCACACTTTCTCATGTCAAAATGACATTAAGTTGCTTGAACCTAGCTAAATGAGATCACATGTTTAGAAGGATCATATGAACATGGCTATACGTTAGGATAAAACTCGACTTTATAACTCAACAAAAATACTTCATGACGGGTTCACCAGTAGACATAGCGTCTAGATTAAGGTAAAATTGTTATGTTAAGACCTATGATACCACTCTAAGTAGGTTTAGCACACTTTCTCATGTCAAAATGACATTAAGTTGCTTGAACCTAGCTAAATGAGATCACATGTGTAGAAGGATCACATGAACATGGCTAGACGTTAGGATCAAACTCGACTTCTTAACTCAACCAAAATAGTTCATGACAGGTTCACCATTTGACATGGCGTTTAGATTAAGGGAAAATTATTATGTAAAGACCTATGATACCACTCTAAGTTGGCTTAGCACACTTTCTCATGTCAAAATGACATTAAGTTGCTTGAACCTAGCTAAATGAGATCACATGTTTAGAAGGATCATATGAACATGGCTATACTTTAGGATAAAACTCGACTTCATAACTCAACCAAAATAATTCATGACGGGTTCACCAGTAGACATAGCGTCTAGATTAAGGTAAAATTGTTATGTTAAGACCTATGGTACCACTCTAAGTTGGCTTAGCACACTTTCTCATGTGAAAAATGACATTACGTTGCTTTGAATCTAGCTAAAAGAGATCACACGTGTACAAGGATCATATGAACATAGCTAGACGTTAGGATAAAACTTGACTTCATAACTCAACCAAAATAGTTCATGACGGGTTCACCAGTAGACATAGCGTCTAGATTAAGGTAAAATTGTTATGTTAAGACCTATGATACCACTCTAAGTAGGTTTAGCACACTTTCTCATGTCAAAATGACATTAAGTTGCTTGAACCTAGCTAAATGAGATCACATGTGTAGAAGGATCACATGAACATGGCTAGACGTTAGGATCAAACTCGACTTCATAACTCAACCAAAATAGTTCATGACAGGTTCACCATTTGACATGGCGTTTAGATTAAGGGAAAATTATTATGTAAAGACCTATGATACCACTCTAAGTTGGCTTAGCACACTTTCTCATGTCAAAATGACATTAAGTTGCTTGAACCTAGCTAAATGAGATCACATGTTTAGAAGGATCATATGAACATGGCTATACTTTAGGATAAAACTCGACTTCATAACTCAACCAAAATAATTCATGACGGGTTCACCAGTAGACATAGCGTCTAGATTAAGGTAAAATTGTTATGTTAAGACCTATGGTACCACTCTAAGTTGGCTTAGCACACTTTCTCATGTCAAAATGACATTAAGTTGCTTGAACCTAGCTAAATGAGATCACAGGTTTAGAAGGATCATATGAACATGGCTATACGTTAGGATAAAAGTCGACTTCATACCTCAACCAAAATACTTCATGACGGGTTCACCAGTAGACATAGCGTCTAGATTAAGGTAAAATTGTTATGTTAAGACCTATGATACCACTCTAAGTAGGTTTAGCACACTTTCTCATGTCAAAATGACATTAAGTTGCTTGAACCTAGCTAAATGAGATCACATGTTTAGAAGGATCATATGAACATGGCTATACGTTAGGATAAAACTCGACTTTATAACTCAACAAAAATACTTCATGACGGGTTCACCAGTAGACATAGCGTCTAGATTAAGGTAAAATTGTTATGTTAAGACCTATGATACCACTCTAAGTAGGTTTAGCACACTTTCTCATGTCAAAATGACATTAAGTTGCTTGAACCTAGCTAAATGAGATCACATGTGTAGAAGGATCACATGAACATGGCTAGACGTTAGGATCAAACTCGACTTCTTAACTCAACCAAAATAGTTCATGACAGGTTCACCATTTGACATGGCGTTTAGATTAAGGGAAAATTATTATGTAAAGACCTATGATACCACTCTAAGTTGGCTTAGCACACTTTCTCATGTCAAAATGACATTAAGTTGCTTGAACCTAGCTAAATGAGATCACATGTTTAGAAGGATCATATGAACATGGCTATACTTTAGGATAAAACTCGACTTCATAACTCAACCAAAATAATTCATGACGGGTTCACCAGTAGACATAGCGTCTAGATTAAGGTAAAATTGTTATGTTAAGACCTATGGTACCACTCTAAGTTGGCTTAGCACACTTTCTCATGTGAAAAATGACATTACGTTGCTTTGAATCTAGCTAAAAGAGATCACACGTGTACAAGGATCATATGAACATAGCTAGACGTTAGGATAAAACTTGACTTCATAACTCAACCAAAATAGTTCATGACGGGTTCACCAGTAGACATAGCGTCTAGATTAAGGTAAAATTGTTATGTTAAGACCTATGATACCACTCTAAGTAGGTTTAGCACACTTTCTCATGTCAAAATGACATTAAGTTGCTTGAACCTAGCTAAATGAGATCACATGTGTAGAAGGATCACATGAACATGGCTAGACGTTAGGATCAAACTCGACTTCATAACTCAACCAAAATAGTTCATGACAGGTTCACCATTTGGCCAAAAAAACATAAAAGAAAAAGATAAAAGAAAAAAAAAGCATGCTTTGTGCCTAGAAATAAAAATAGCTTTTGTCAGAAATAAAAATAATTGTAACATGAAAAAATGCGAAATGCATCTCTCGAGAGTGCAGAAAGTTGTTCCGTCTCTTTTTCTGCATAATCATTTTTAAAACCATTAACGTAGCTGCATTTGACTCGTTTTTTTTATCAATAGCCGATTATATTAGACCACAACTAACCGGTTATGCAAATGCGCTGTCTTAATTAGATTTACCGTCTACCATTAAGTTAGATGCTCCTCGGATTGCCGTAGAATATTTAAAATTCAAAAATATGTTTTTAGTATTATCTAATATTTTTAAATATTTGTTTTGGTATTTTTCAAATATTTTTCAGTTATTTGGATATTTGAATAATTTTTGGTTTTTTAGTTAGGAGCATAACTAACCAAATCCGAATAAAACTAATTTGAAATCAAACCAAAATAATAACTGATTCTATATGAATATAAAACTTCCAAACTCAGAGAACCGAACCGAAAAGATTCATAACCCGACTCAAAGCTTGTGGTAAGCTCGGATATTCATTTATTTCTTCGAGATAATAAGATTAAATTAGATGACGTGGCATGACACATCATCTCTTAGATATCTCCGATAAATATAACAAAGAGTGAGCTATCGAAGTCACAAAAGCCCGACTCTACGTTCTCTCAGAAGCCATACCAAAACTCCGATCCATTTTTCCGGCGATTTTCTACGATCTAGAGAAGATGGCCAAGGAACCCGTTCGTGTTCTCGTCACAGGAGCTGCAGGTAATCTTATGTATTTCCCGATTGTGTATCTTCTCTTGTATCACTCACTTCGGATCTCTGGATAGTGAATCGCGAACCTATTGTTTACTCTAGTTAGATCTCTGCTTAGGTCTTGGTTGTAACGTTGATCGAGCAAGTGTAGGTCGATTAATATCTTTAAATCTGGGGTTGTATGATTTATTGGATCTTAACTTTGCTAAGCTCGAAATACGACGACTATGCTAGGATTTTTTTAAGTCTGATGCTTCGTTTTTTTGTTTTGAGTGAATCATCTTGCTTTGTGCAAGAACCAACGAGTTAGATTTTGCCATTTTTCGATGTCTTTATGTTGAAGTTTGATCTAAGAAAAGTGTTACCGCAAACACTGAAGTCAACTTTGATTTCATTATTATCCTCCTCGATTAATAGCATCTCAAACTGATTGTGTTTGAAGTTGACCAGCTATTGATTAGTTGCTCTCCTGACAAAGATTTCATTCTGATTTGGAAGTCGCTGTTTTTAATAGCTGTATATTGTTTATACGTTAGGTTGTCCCGCTACTGAAGTAACTGAAGTTTTTGTGTTTGCGCAGGACAAATCGGATACGCTCTTGTCCCTATGATTGCAAGGGGAATCATGCTTGGTGCTGACCAGCCTGTTATCCTCCACATGTTAGATATTCCTCCTGCTGCTGAAGCACTCAACGGTGTGAAGATGGAGTTGATTGATGCTGCTTTTCCTCTTCTCAAAGGTAGATTAGAGTTTTGAAGTTGTGTTTTTCGTGCTGTTAAACATTTTCTCTTACTTTGAACATTTGCAATCCGTGCCATATATTTTTTTGATCAAGTGGGAAAATTTATTGAACATTTGAGCTGTTTTATTATCAGGGGTTGTTGCTACAACTGATCCCGTTGAGGGATGTACTGGAGTCAGCGTTGCTGTTATGGTTGGTGGCTTCCCGAGGAAAGAAGGAATGGAGAGGAAGGATGTGATGTCCAAGAATGTCTCAATTTACAAGTCTCAGGCTTCTGCACTGGAGAAGCATGCTGCTCCCAACTGCAAGGTGATTGGAACTGTTTGTCTCTTAAAACTGGTTTCTTCATATAAATGAAGACACTTTATCCAATTTTTTTGTTCATTGTAGTGTAATAATAGATGCTTTGTATTCTCAATTATATTCTAGTTTTGTTACTCTTTCTTAGACATTCTCTCTCGTTTCGTCTTTTTCAGGTTCTTGTTGTTGCCAACCCTGCAAATACCAACGCATTGATCCTGAAGGAATACGCACCATCCATCTCTGAAAAGAACATCACCTGTTTGACAAGGCTTGACCACAACAGGGCATTGGGTCAGATCTCTGAGAGGTTGAGTGTGCCAGTGTCTGATGTTAAGAATGTGATCATTTGGGGAAACCACTCATCCTCACAGTATCCAGATGTCAACCATGCTAAAGTGCAGACTCCATCAGGAGAAAAGTCTGTCCGTGAGCTTGTCAAGAACGATGAATGGTATGTATCTCATGCCTTAGAACTTAAGACCCTTTTTTATTTCTCCCTAAGCAAACCTAATTTCATCTACATATTTTATAAATTCTATAGGTTGAATGGAGACTTCATCTCGACCGTTCAACAACGTGGTGCTGCAATCATCAAGGCAAGGAAGTTGTCTAGTGCGCTTTCTGCTGCTAGCTCTGCTTGTGACCACATCCGTGACTGGGTCCTTGGAACTCCAGAGGTTTATAATAAAACTTTTCCACTTATTTACAGTGATGTTTTCTATACTTGTTCTAATATCAGTTCTTTCCTTTGGTTTAACTGCTTAGGGTATATTTGTTTCCATGGGAGTATACTCCGATGGGTCCTACAACGTTCCATCAGGACTTATCTACTCCTTCCCTGTAACCTGCCGTAATGGAGAGTGGAGCATTGTCCAAGGTATGACAAACTTTTACAAACACTCAAACTATCTAATTTCTGAAACCCTTGTGCATACTAATGTGTATTTGATTGGTTAGGGCTTCCAATCGACGAATTATCAAGGAAGAAGATGGATTTGACTGCAGAGGAGCTGAAGGAAGAGAAGGATTTGGCTTACTCATGCCTGGTTTAAACCAATTCTGGAGCCATTTTACATTTATAAGGTCTGAGATCATTTAAAGCCTTTTAGAGCTTTGTCAGAATAAGAATTTTGTTGTATAAGAAACTCCAAACACTCTTGTATAACCCTCTGTCGGATTTGTACTTTTCACGACCATTGTTCTGGTCTGTTTCTGAACCAGGATAATCGTTACTTTGATATATGTGTCTGATTTGGTTTACCCATCAAAAGGAAATATGTCCACTCGTTTGGTTTTCTTTTCGTGTTAGTTAGTTTCACTCAAATTATACAACTAATGGTGTTGTACCAAATTATACCAAATGTTGGAGGTGGGTTTGTACCCCGTTTTGCCCACTTAGATCCATGTTAGCAACTTACTACATGAGCTCGGTCTGACTAGACATTGGCTCGAACATTGGCTCGAACAAGGTCCACATACAACACATAGTTGATCTGGTACGTATGGCCGACCGATCCAGATCATACCGAACACCATGTTGGATGTGTGATCACGAAATAGCAGCTAAAGGACCTCTCTATAAAAAGGGATCAACGGAGAAATATAATGGGATTAGATTCTAGAGAAAAGTCTAAGAGTATAACCTCTTAAATAATTAATCGAATCATTAATAATCTCTATAAAATAATATAATTTTAAAATCTCAAATTTGTTTCTAATTTATTTAGTAAATTAACCTCTATAAATTAATTAAAAATTATAACTTTAATGTACTCCGGACATTATTAATGTATAGAGGTTTTACTGTATTATGAGGTTTGTAATTCTTTGCGGTTTTCTGTTATAATTCTTTTGCACTTTAATACGAGAGATCTTCGATTTTGCTTTAACTCTTAAGTCAAATGCTAAACTCCTCTCAAACACCAAACATCCAATGAGTATATCTATCTGCCCAAATTAGATTACATTTCTATTTCTCGATGATGATACGATAACTTCGAAATCGAATCATATACCATAGGCACTGGTCCAGTAATTATGGTATACGAGGATTCGTGTTCTCCACAAGGCTTCGTAAAAAAGTAGTGCCTTTTGATTAGATTTTGCTTAGAAATGAGAATCAAATTCTTAATGTCATACACAAAATGAATAAAGCCTTAAAGGATTCTAAAGGTGGGCATGACCAGAATCGAGTTCATGAAACACACCGTCTTAGGTCCCAACTCTAAACCCCTATTTATAACATAAGATATGAGCATCTACAAATTGCACTTTAGGTCCACTTAAACAATCAAACAAAAATTCGTTCTTTTAATATAGCTAAATTTTTCAATTTTTTTACAATACCGACAAAACATTTCAAAAATCAAATTTCTTTTTATCTAACGGCATATTATGTTATACCACAACTGGTCGGACCAATAGTCAAATTCCTACATAATATAGACAAAAGGAGCCGATTCCAGATTATGCAAATACACTGCTTTAAATGGATTTACGGTCTGTCATTAGGTTTTTTTCTTTTTTTGTCAACATTGGGCCACAAATGACCGGCCCATTAGCCAAATTCTTGCAAATGCAAGCGGGGGACTCGATCCCAGGATGTGCAAGTGCGCATACCTCTTGTAGAATTACCACATGCCACTAGACTAAATGTCACTTGTCATTAGGTTAAATGTCATTGCTTCTAAAATCAAATTCAGATAAAGAAAATCAATATTTGATCACTTAATAAAAAAAATACTTACTCCGCATTTTATTTATCAATTCTGACTTTTTGTATCAAATGTTATTCTATTAGAAAAAGTGAGTAGATGATCCCAATAAAAATCTTAGATAAGCAAATGAAAAACGAGATTCGGTAAAATAATCAATTATAGGAGCATACGCCACTAGTTGTGGATAAAGTTGTATACTTTTGTCTTGTTATGAATATATACTCAATGATTATTACAATCTTGGTATGTTTTCGTCTTCCTTTAGATCTCAAATCTTTTACTTCGCATACCCAAAATAGGAAGAAGAGTCATCAGTCATTATAATAACCTTCAGTCTCCGATTTCCAAGCTCCTCGAAGATCTTTGTCTCTCATATCTGCTCTGATTGAGTTCTGGTATATATCAAAAAAGTAGCAGCTGTTGATTCTTGAGTATGCTTTATTGAGTTTAGAGCAAGATTTTGTAGATCTTCATCGTTTGATTTTGTTTTTCTATCAAGGGTTTGGTTTAAATCGAGTCTCTTCCTGTTTGGTTTTTGGTAGATGATTTGGATTTAGGACTTGAAAAGATTACAGAAATCAATCATTTGCTGTTATTGTCTTATTGATACAGAAACTATCTTCTGGGATGAGCTTGAGGTTTGATATCATGGAACAACTTGATTAAAGAGTGGAACTTTTTTTACCTGATTTGGTCTTCAACGTCTCTCTAATCATAATAACTATGACGACGAACAAAAAGACTATAGTTTGGTACAGAAGAGACTTAAGGATTGAGGATAATCCTGCTTTAGCAGCTGCTGCTCATGAAGGATCCGTTTTTCCTGTTTTTATTTGGTGTCCTGAAGAAGAAGGACAGTTTTATCCAGGAAGGGCTTCAAGATGGTGGATGAAACAATCACTTGCTCATTTATCTCAATCCTTGAAGGCTCTTGGATCTGAGCTCACTTTAATCAAAACACATAACACACTTTCTGCGATCTTGGATTGTATCCGCACAACTGGCGCCACAAAAGTCGTCTTTAACCATCTCTATGGTATTTCTACCTCTCATCTCTGATTGTGAAGAAACAAAATTAATAAGTTAGTGTAGAAAACTAAGTGCAAATGAGGTTGATGCAGTTATGTTTCTTTCTTGTAGATCCTGTTTCTCTAGTTCGAGACCACACGGTAAAGGAGAAGCTAGTGGAACGTGGGATCTCTGTGCAAAGCTACAATGGGGATCTATTGTATGAGCCGTGGGAGATATACTGCGAAAAAGGCAAACCTTTTACTAGTTTCAATTCTTACTGGAAGAAATGCTTAGACATGTCCATTGAGTCCGTTATAGTTCCTCCTCCTTGGAGGTTGATGCCAGTAACTGCAGGTAAAATCTTTAAGAGTATCAAAGTATGTAAAAGCTAAACTTTTTCGATTTTTTTTTCCGGACATAACAGGTAAAGAAAGTTTTTGTGTTCCATGTTAGCGGCGGAAGCGGTTTGGGCATGTTCAATTGAAGAACTGGGGCTAGAAAACGAGGCTGAGAAACCGAGCAATGCACTGTTAACTAGAGCTTGGTCTCCAGGATGGAGCAATGCGGAGAAGATACTAAACGAGTTCATCGAGAAGCAGTTGATAGATTACGCAAAGAACAGCAAGAAAGTTGTTGGGAACTCAACCTCATTGCTTTCTCCATATCTCCATTTCGGGGAAATAAGCGTCAGACGTGTTTTCCAGTGTGCACGGATGAAACAAATCATATGGGCAAGAGATAAGAACAGTGAAGGAGAAGAAAGTGCAGATCTTTTCCTTAGAGGGATTGGTCTAAGAGAGTATTCTCGGTATATATGTTTTAATTTCCCGTTTACTCACGAGCAATCATTATTAAGTCATCTTCGGTTTTTCCCTTGGGATGCTGATGTTAATAAGTTCAAGGCCTGGAGACAAGGTAGGACCGGTTATCCATTGGTGGATGCAGGAATGAGAGAGCTTTGGGCTACTGGATGGATGCATAATAGAATAAGAGTGATTGTCTCAAGCTTTGCAGTGAAGTTTCTTCTTCTTCCATGGAAATGGGGAATGAAGTATTTCTGGGATACACTATTAGATGCTGATTTGGAATGTGACATCCTCGGTTGGCAGTATATCTCTGGGAGTATTCCGGATGGCCATGAGCTCGATCGCTTGGACAATCCTGCGGTAAGCTGCATAATTTTATCTTATAGTTAAGAGTTTATGCTATATAAAAAGTGAAACTGATTGGAATATAAACAAAACCTTTAGTTTTCTCATAGATAAGTCTTTGAAAACCTCTGTTTTGGATTTCAGATACAAGGCGCGAAATATGACCCGGAAGGTGAGTACATAAGGCAATGGCTTCCTGAGCTTGCAAGACTGCCAACGGAATGGATCCATCATCCATGGGACGCTCCTTTAACTGTACTCAAAGCTTCAGGTGTGGAACTTGGAACAAACTATGCAAAGCCCATTGTAGACATCGACACAGCTCGTGAACTACTAGCTAAAGCCATATCAAGAACTCGTGAAGCACAGATCATGATTGGAGCAGCACCTGATGAGATTGTAGCAGATAGTTTTGAGGCCTTAGAAGCTCATACAGTTAAAGACACAGGTCTTTGCCCGTCTGTCTCTTCTAATGACCAACAAGTACCTTCAGCTGTTCGTTACAACGGGTCGAAGAGAGTGAAACCTGTGGAAGAAGAAGAGAGAAACATGAAGAAATCTAGAGGAGTAGAAGGTAGAGAAGAAAGGGATTTGTTTTCAACTGCTGAGTCTTCTTCTTCTTCAAGTGTATTCTTCTCACATTCTTGTTCGTTGGCATCAGAAGGGAAGAATTTGGAAGGTATTCAGGATTCTTCTGATCAGATTACTACAAGTTCGAGAAAAAATGGTTGAAAATCATCAAAGCACAAAACCTTGTGTTGTTATAAAGCCTAACCTGTAGAAGTGTGAGTGTCTTTTTAACTGTTGTTTCCTTTTGATGATGCTCAGATGGAAATCTATTGAAATAAACATATACTGCTGATAATTTTTGTATTAATTGGGCTTCTTGGATATGAATAAAATGATGTAATAGTTTCATTGTGAGCCCAAATTGTAGAAGCCAATTGGACCTGATACAAATTTACAGATAATAATCAAAATGCTGGGAAAATGGCCAATTTTTAAATCTGGTATTTTTTTAAATTTTTTTTTTTTGTCAACGGCAAATTATGTTGGACCACAACTGGCCGACCCAATAACCAAATTCCTACATAATGTAGGCATGGAGACTCGATCTAAGATTATGTAAATGCGTTGCCTTAAGTGGACTTACCATCCGCCACTAGACTAGATACCATTTGCGTAAATTTTAAAATTTAGAAATTTAAATTTTCTACACAAACTTTTTTTGTGCCAAAATATATATTGATGAAACGGATTGTTAGTTAACCGTTAATAATCAGTTTTACATATTCTAGGGGTGAGTTGGCACAAACTTTTTTATTTGTACATGTTGATTAAACAGATTATTAATTAGGTGTTAATTATCAGTTTGTATGACACCTATAAAATTATTCATTTGTATGATCTCTATATATTTGATTCAGTTAATCATTAATAAAAAAGAGAGATTAAAAGGAAAACCCTAACTTAGTGCATCGTGAGAGAATCCCAAAAATAGAATTGACTATAGCATGTTTAGTCTACATGTGCTTTGGTTGAGTTAGAGGAAGCTTGTGGAGAGAATTTGATTTTCTTACACTAAACTTGAAAAAATAGTAGGTCAATAAATTTATAGAAATCGGCAAGAAAAAAAATTTAGTGAGAAATTGACTTTTCTGCCAAGTCACCAGGTTACAGGTGTCGTAAAAACGGTCTATTAACGGTTAACTGACAATCAGTTTAATCAATGTGTATTTTGGCACAAAACAAGAAGTTCATGTAGATAATTTGAAATTTTTACACTAAACTTCAAAAAATACCACTAAAAAAATTTATATACAATTCAACACGACGAAAAAAATTCAACAAAAACGTTTTTCCTCATAATGTCTTATGATTATCCCTAATAATAAGAACTTTAAAACACTCCTGAAATTTTTTTTATCTTCTTTATAATTTGTTAACTAAAAGATTTCTATTGAAAATGGAAACATTTTTGTATAGTTGAAACTTTAGTTAAATCAAAAATAGTTTGCTTTTAAAACATTTATTTACAAAACCTTCAAATTTAGTTAAAGTTTCAAGATTACGTTACTTTAAAAACAAGTGAAAACTTAAAATACACTTCTAACATACCAAAGGAAAACCAAAAACTAGATATCAAGTTGGATTTGTATTTAATACATTGAAATTTTAACACTAATTTGAAAAATGAAAAAAAATTTGTATAAAAAATGACATAAAACACTTTGTATAGTAGATAAGAAAATTATGTAAATATTCTGTTGAATATGGAAACATTTTTGTATAGTATATAAGCTTTCGCTAAATTAATTATTTTTTCTTAAAAACCTAAGGACAGGATGTCAAGCTTCTTATTATTTTTAACATGTTAAATTTCAACATTCGTATTTTAAGAAATTGAAATATTTTATTTTTAATAAAATGAAATATATTGAAACTGAAACACTTTGTCAACTAAAAAAAATCTACTGAAATTGAAAAAAGAAATTTATAGTCGAGAAACTTTGATTAAATCAAAACTTGTTTTCTTAAAACATTTATGTACAAAACCTTAAAATTTAAGTCAAAATTTCGTTATATTATAAACATGTTGAAACTTAATACATCTCTAAGGGATCGAAAAAAAACTAAAGACGGAAATTCAAGTTTTGGTTTGTTTTTAATATGTTGAAAAAATGAAACCTTTTTTTGAAAAAATGAAAACACTTTTTATAATAAAATAATATAAAAACATTTTTGTAGTAGAAACTTTTGTTGAATCAAAAATTGTTTTCTTAAAACATTTATTTACAAAACCTTAAAATCTAGTTAAAATGTCAAAATTTAGTTATGTTAGAAACATATGAAAAATTGGTGAGTTTGTGTTGATATCATACCAATTAAAACCAATCCTTATTTCAAAGGATAATTGAGAAGAAAAAAATGTTTAAATTTGGTGAGCCAAAAATCACAGGGCGAGAGAAAATAGGAATGAAAGTGATTATGATAAAGCGATACATCAAACCTAGTGAAACCCTCGTTCAATGAGCTAGAGCGTCCATATTATAATTCAGAAGACGAAAAAAAAAGAAAAAAACCAAGTTCAAGTCGCGAAAATATAAAAAGAAGAAGTTAGATAGGAAAGGACACAAAGAAAAAATTCAAGAAGACTAGAACTAGCAAACAAATTCTTGTCTTTGTTATCAACCTTTGTAATTCAGTTCATTTACCAATATAATCAACTTTAATCTTTTAGATTTTTATTTTTGTTAGCTCGTAATTTGTTTAACCTCAGTTGATTATCAGTCTGTTATATATTATCAAACGGTAATAAGAAAAAGAAATAAACTATCCAACGTTTTTTTTATCAACTAGTCTACTCAATTTTAAATCTCGCTTTTACTACTACAGATAGAGTTTTGATATTTGGTGACTTGATGATTTGTAAAATGATTACACCAAACCATCGTATCTTCGACTACTTTTTTTTTTTCTTTTTTTGATGCTCAAAAAAAAACTTTCCAACGGTTATAAAGTTAAAATGTTAATTAAAAGATTTACTCACTCGACGCGGTAATTAGAGAAAATACATTTGTATATTTGTTTTGGCCAGAAAAAAAAAATCAAAATCAAAGGACGGTGTCTTGTGTCGTATCGATCTTTTTCTCCGATTGAATCAATCCGCCGGTTTATTTCGATCGAACGGAAACTCCGGCGAGAATTATGGCGTCGTCAAAGGGAGGAAGCACCAACGCGCACATCAATACTCTTCATCACCGTCTTTATCATGCTCTCAATCTCGGATTCAGGTCCTTTTTGTTTCTTTTCGTGTCTACTTGAGTCTCCATCTCGTTGTTTATGTATGGATGATTTGTTGTTTTCCTGAGAAATTTATTGGTTATTGATTGTTAGGGTTTGTGATGAGAAGGAGAAGAAGTGGGAGTGTACTGATATCGAGATACAGAGACATGTCGTTAAGTCGATTTCAGCTTTCCTTGATTGTTTCTCTCGCGGAACAGCAAACAATCGTCTTATTAAGGTATTTGAAGCATTTCTTCTATCTTTGCTTGTTTGAGTTGTTGTTGAAATTAATTGTCTGCTTAATTGGAAGTTTTATTTTCTTTTTGTTTTGTTTGGTTTTGTGTGCTGCTTAGGATTCATTTTCTGACATAGCCAGGGCCTTGGTGTTTATTCTAGGGTGTAAAAACAGAGCAGTGGTGGGTTTAGCAGCCAATGTTGTTAATAGGTTGGTCCGTATTGTTCCTCCTTCTATCTTGCAATCGTATTCTTTGGATCTCGTGGAGTCTTTATCACCTCTGTTAAGTTGTCTACAATTGGAAATTTCACTTCCCTGTGCCGTTGCTTTGAACGCAATTCTTGTAAACGTTAGAGAAACGAAGGAGAAACAAGTGTGGAAGATTTTAGAAGATGCGAAAGCTGTGGCTTCCATAGTTGGTAATCTGCAGAACTTTTCTGAGGGAATTATGTCAGTGGAATGGTTTCAGGAGATGGCTTCACTTTTGAGTACGATAATGATGAAGTGGCCTCAGTCAAGGTATTCTGTTTGGCACAACCCTGCCTTGATGGTTATGTTGGAAAGTGTTAGTCAGAAGCCTGATATGGGCTTGAAATTTGCAACTCTGAAGCTGTATTCTTCTCTAGGTATATGTGGTTATTGAATTGAATTTCTTGTTAATAACTGAGTTACAAATATTCAAGTTAACCTTAAATTGTCCCTTGGGTGTTTCTCTGTTTCAGCTCTTTGTGGCCATGGTGCCAGTGAGCTTCTAAATGATGGGAAGCCCATGTTAGATATGATGATTAACTGCATGGACGAATCAAGCCCTCTAAATGCTCGAATTGAAGGGTTGAAGCTAGCACAAAGGCTTGCGGTAACAGTCCCTTGCACTGTGACCTTTAGCTTGATTATCATTTTCGATTTCTAATGCGTAGCTGTTGCTCAGACAGGTAACCAAGAGTGCTTGAAGGTGATAAACATGTGTTCTGAGCCCCTAGTACAGGCTACAGTTCGGACCATCGGTAAGTGGTTCTTAAGCTCAGGAAAGCTTCAACATGATCAAATGTCTTTGCTTGTGGAGGCTTGTAAACTGGCTCTCATCACTCGTTGGAAAGGAAAACATCATATTTATTTCTGGAAGTGTCGGATCTCAGAGGCGCTTCTTAGTCTTCTTGTTGAGAATTTTCATAGTCAATCCTTGGATGGTTATTCATCTCTGGAGGAAGAAATTTCAGTTGCTGAGAAGGTACTAAATGCAAACTTTCTACCTAGTCTGAGGTCATATGTTTGGGAGATAATTGGATTCTTGGCAGCTCACTGTGAGGAAGAGTTTGATCCCATTTTGCGTGGAGATGAGCTCTGCCTCAACCTGCTCAACACATGTGCATGGTAAGACTCTGGTTTTTTTTCCCCTCAACTACTTCTCTTGGATATAATCTTATCTTTTCTGATTATTTTTCTTTCAATTTTTTTTTAAGCTTGACCTTTTCAAGGTCTGTTCAGAAAGGCTATCAAATATGTCATAACGATATTACCAGCGCCTCCCAAAGTGAGTCAGCATCAAGAGCAGTGCTCATGATGATATATTCTCCCTCCAAATACATATCATCAAGGACCAGAGTTACCCTGTCATTTATTCTAGAAGAAGGTGGTGAGCAAAATTTGAATTCCCTTATGAATTTTCTAAGCTTTATATCATCTTCTGGAGGTTATATACTGCCAAATGTACTCCAAACGACCGTCTGCTTGGTGGGTTTTGCCTGCTATTCATCTATCTCTCAGTATGCGAGTTTCATTTTAAGAAATCAGGGTCTGGAGATACTGTTATCTTTCTGTAGTTGGTATAAAAAGAATCGGGAAAATATTGGAGCATCAAATTTTGCTCCTTCTCAGCAGAGCATTGCTGAGAAGAGGATATGTTGCTGGGTATGTACGGAAGACTGGGACAACAAAGATGCTTTTCTTTTATATGCTCTCTTGGCTTTGTCTGAGTTGGTAAATCATTCTTTCTCTGAATGGAATCATGCTGACGAGCTTCCAGTAAAGAGAGCAAATGTTAAAGAACAATTGTGCATCACACTTCAGGAGATCCGAGATGGAACTTATGGCTCTGGTCCAAGGTGGTATGCCACTCACATCCTAAGCTATTTTGGATACTATGGTTTCCAAAGTAAGTTGGGGAAAAGGCTCATGGGAGCTTATGAAGATGAGGAATGTAGTGATATGCGACTCCTTTTTGCTAGTGGGAATAGTGCAAGTGCAAACAAAGTTATTCTCGCTGTCAGGTGTCCAATGTTGCTGCCTTCCAAGGAAGGAGCTCACAGTGACTCGTCTATATCAACTGAGAAATCTCAAAGAAATGTTCAAGAAATCCGCATGTCGGCCAATGTGGATACTTTAGCGCTTGTTAAATTATTGGAATATGCTTACTCTGGGTATGTAGAAGTAGAAAGCATGACGCTAAAGAAACTGAAAACTTTGGCAAGACATTGTAAGTCAAAGGTTTTGTTTCAGATGCTCTCCAGAAGCAAACCCAAGTGGGGATCTTCAATACCGAGAATTAATATACCCCTTGCGCTCACTCCTAAACTGAGGCATTTTTTGTAAGTTGCCTCTGTCTCGTCAATTTTTTTAGACTAACAATTAGAAAATTCAGTTGCAGATAACCGTTTTTCTTGTAATTTCAGCGATATTACATTAGTACCTAAAGAAACAGATATGGCCGACTTCAACTGCCATTTGTGTTCTTCAACCTGTCCTCATGCCCACTCTCATCGATTTATATTGTCGTCAGGCTGTGAGTATCTACGTGCCTTGTTTCGGTCAGGGATGAAGGAGAGGTATGTAATAGGTTCTTTAGTTCACACAATTTTTCACTGGCATTTAGAGTGAAAAGTATGTTCGTGGCTGTCCTGTTAGTTCTAAGATTTTCAAATTGTCAAAACTCAGCATCTTTTTGTTAGCGGTGGGCATTTGTCGTAGACGTGGTAAATTACAGGTATCCGCTACACAGCTCAACCTGAGTGGATACCCTTCCCTGTATGTCATAGATATCCTAAAGAAACCGACTTGGACTATTACCTAGACCGCAACTCAGAATCTCTGTTTTCAGCTTGAAAAGGAACTTCTGGCTCATGTTCTACAACTGAGGAATATACAGGTCCCAAATGAGTCAGGGTATTCGAGTATGTGTGTCTAGCCCTAGTTCTTGTAGATAACATATGATTTAGTCTTTTGGTGTAATAAAGGCATCTACAGATGCATGTAGAAGCTATAGAGTCTGTTTAGATGTTTCGGGCACACAATAAAGACGCTAAATCTAACATTTGATCTTAAAATTTGCAGCTATTTGGATAAACTAAACGTTCCTGTGAGCTGGCTGGGGTTAACTAAGCTTGTGCATTGGTTCTACTCTGATGAGTTACCAAACCCTCCATCGGGTTGCAAGTGGAACAATATGGACACTGAGGCAAAACTTCGTGAGCTTCAAGCTTACGTAGAGATATACTCGCTTACCGAGTGGTGGATTATGGAAGATCTTCAAAACGATTGCGCTCAAGTTATCCTCTCTTGCTTGGAATCCGCTAGAGAGTTATCAATCAAAACAATCAAATTAGCAGCAAGTTTCTCAATGTGGAAACTGGTAGAAGCAGCTGCTAACCACGCAGCTCCCATTTACCATCAGCTTCGTGACTCAGGTGAGCTAGATGAGCTAGATGACGAGCTGGTTAACTTGATTCGAACTGCTGCTGTTCAGTTTTCTCAACAAGGTGGCTAAGTTGACCATTGTGAGAAATTTGGAACTAAAACTCCTGAGGCTCTTTGGTTCTGTAAAATTTTGTAAGCTACAAAGTGTATTGTGCAAAGTATATTCGTAAGCTATAGAAAATCATTGCTCTTGACCTCGACCAGTTTTAAAGTTAAGTCCATAAAAACGGACGTTTCAAGCTTCATGAAACGCTCGTAGTATTGGTCCCACACAATAAAAGATCAAACTCTGAATTTTGTCTTTGTTATTCTCCACGCTTCTCATTTTTTGCATGATCTTCTCCACGTTTCTCATTTTATTGGCTCATCTCTTTCTTCTCATTGTTATCTTCGCTACATCATTTTCTCTAACCTTGGTCTCTTCGCAAAACAGGAGACAACAATGGTGGCTAAAAACTCGGTCGAATGTGACTCTTACAACGAGCAGAAGTCTGTCGAAGAGACTAAGGTTACTTCTGCTATCTTTGGCCTTCCTACAGACTCCTTACCTGACAATAAACTTTCTGCTTCTGCCTCGGATTTTGAAATCCCTATCATTGACTTTTTAAGCGTCCAAGTAGACACAGCATCACGTGAAATGTTATGGAGAAGATCAAAGATGCTGCAGAGAAATGGGGAATTTTTCAAGTGATCAACCATAATGTTCCTTTAGATGTACTTGAAGAGATTCAAGATGGAGTTGTTCGGTTTCCTAATGAAGATCCTGAGGTAAAACAATCTTACTTTTCACAATAATTTCGAACTGTATAGTTTGTCTGGTGGTAACTGGAGAGACACATTCGCTTGTTATATGGCTCCTGATCCTCCCAAACCCGAGGAGCTTCCAGTGGCTTGCAGGTAATTTTGTTTTTCTTCTTCGGGAATATTGAAGATATATCTGATTCTAACATCATTGGCTCAGGGATGCTATGATCGGATACTCAAAACATATCATGAGCTTAGGTGGTTTTCTCTTTGAACTTCTCTCAGAAGCTCTTAGTTTGCATGAAGGGTTTGCTTATGATCTGCCATTATTACCCTCCTTGTCCACAACCTGACCTAACTTTGGGCACAAGTAAGCATACCGACAACACCTTTATCACCATTCTTCTTCAGGACAACATCGGTGGTCTTCAAGTTCTTCATCAAGACTGTTGGGTTGATGTCTCACCACTTCCTGGGGCTCTTTTCGTCAACATAGGAGGTTTCTTGCAGGTAAGCTCATTGATTCATACTAAAGTATAAGAGACACTGAACATAGAATAGAGGATACATTGAATTACTTTCTCACCTAGGTTGATTTGATGTGATTTATGCAGCTGATGACAAATGACAAGTTCATAAGCGTTGAGAATAGAGTGCTTGCAAACAGAGATAAACCAAGGATTTCAGTCGCAAACTTTTCAGCTCGAGTGTAAATCCAAATCCTACTGTTTACGGACCAATCAAAGAGCTTCTCTCCGAAGAAAACCCTCCAAAATACAGAGAATTCACCATACCAGAGTACTCAAAGAAATACATTGAGAAAGGTCTCGATGGAACATCGCTTCTGTCAAATTTCAACATAAGGATCTTCTTAAACAAATCCATATTGTTTTACACTGTATGAACGTCCAAGTAAGTACTTCGAAGCTTTTCAGGCTTGTCAATGGCTCATACGTTTCATGAATCTAGAAATAAGGTTTGACTGAAGATGGCTGATGGCTCGTCAACAACAGCCAAAGCGACGACGCCATTGAAGCAATCAAAGAAGAGATTGGTGGGAACATAAAGGTTTCTCCTTTGCTTACTTATAAGTTATAACCTGAGCCCACATTCTTTTGTATCTAACTTAAAAGTTATTAAAGTTAGTGCAACTCAACCAAAATCTTTACATGCTTGTTTTTTATACTATATATATCATATTAAATTATATTAAATCGAACTCTTAATATCTGAGTTATTAGATAGAACATGTAACCACAACACGATTGACTAGTATATTTATAAATACATTATAAATATTAATTAAATTAGGTTTTTCTTTATGTTGAAGTGATATTTACCTTCATACTCAACAAAAGTTAGAAAATATACATTTCTCGATTCAATATATAATTTTGGTTTACTATTTTTCGATAACAATTAGATCAATAACTCGGTAGAGTTAACAAAAGATGTGACATTTAACTATCTGATCAAAGTTATATTCCCTAGTCCAGTTACTTGTTTAAACAAGAATCGAACGCAAGTGATATTTAGCCTAGTGGCAGGTGGTAAGTCCACAAAAGGTATGTGCACTTGCACATTCTGAGATCGAGTCCTCCCGCTTACATTTGCAAAAACTTGGCTAATGAACCGGCCATTTGTGACCCAATGTTGACAAAAAAACCAAAAATCGAACATTTTTACATAATTCACCACGATTTACTGAATTCATCTGCTAATAAAAATGATTTTGAAAATTTCATATAACCGTACAACAATGTAATTAATTAATTACATTCATACCATAAAGTAATGTTTATCATTTTACGTTCAGTATCTGATTTATTCAAATTTGTTAAGCTCATTTAGGATTACAAACATGTAGATATAGCTTACACGTCACGAGAACATAAAATGATATTTTTCATATATTCATTATTTTCATTAATACATTCTCAAAACTAATTACATAAGTACCCGTTTAAACTTTTTAAGATTCAAGGAATGAAAATTACATAAAATGATAATTAAAGAGTCTTATTCGTTACAGAATCGAATTGATATTACAATTTTATTTTAATTATTGTTATAAATGAAAATGTTGTGTCACATAACTTTCAATATATGACGATTGTATTCTCTTTTATTGCCTCTTACCCTTGTTGATATTATTCTTCTTATTGTAATTCTCTCCATATTCAAGTAGTTCCTCCAAAACACTATCATCCAAATACTCAAACTCAAAAACTTGCCTTGATGATGAAGAAGAAGAATTAGCCACATTAGAAGAAGATCCTGTTCCCATATTATACTCATGTGGAAAGTTAAGAATGGCTGCTTGGCCTCGCATTGAATACGCGGCTCGATCATAAGCTCGAGCCGCGTCTTCTGCAGTATCAAATGTCCCTAGCCATACACGTTCTCCATGCTTTCTTGAATCTCTAATTTCTGCTGCATATTTACCCCAAGGTCTTCTTCTTACTCCTCGGAACTTCCCTTGCTCGGCTCCTCCATTGCTACGACCTCCTTGATCCATATCTTATACGGTCTTGTAAGAAGAAGAAGAAGAATTGATTTGAGAGTTTGAGATCAGATTATGTCTTTGTGTTGTGTTTGTTGTGTTGTGATATTTTGCATGCAATTAATGAGTGTTGATTTTGGGGAATTTATAGGCAAGCAAAAGAGTGGGGCCAATAACCTAATATTCCAATTTCGAAGCCTCCACTTATCAAAATTCTATAGATGTTCTTTATACTCTCTTTTTGTTGTCTCTTTCAATTTTGATGTTCCTTATAATATTGATTTTCCTTTGAGGTATTGGTTTATGAATTCAATATATTTGGCATCTACTACCATTTTGATTTTAATTTCGAACTTTTTTTAATAACTATTGTATAATTTATGTCTTTAAAGAATAGTCAATAGCAAATGGCTTTTAACCTAATGGCAGACGATAAGCCTACTTAAAGAAGTTCATTTGTACAATCAGAGATCGAGTCCCCCACCTACATTATGTAGGAATTTGACTATTGAAACAACCGGTAATGTGTTTTTATTAGGTAATTGAATGTTATATTTATTATCATTTTTATCTAAATTCTATTTCAAATAATCGTATTCACCTCACATATTATTGTTAAAAGCCCGTTTGATAACATATCAAATCTTATTAATTAAATTGTCAATAAAAAATAATTTAATCAGTCAAATTTTTTTGACGGACACCATTTTTATTTAAAAATGTTTGTCAATTAAAAACTTTATTTGTAGGGATCTAATTTTATGTGTTTTCAAAATGTACATGAAACAACTGTTTGTTACATATGTACTAAATTATTATATCTTTGTGTTTAGATGTTTTGATATTTTAAAATGAAGCATATGTGTATGATCATACTAGTGAATTTTAATCTTTGAAATTCACATTCTTAATGATTTTAATTATTAACTTGTGGTCATATCTAGAAAAATATCTCTAAAAAATAGAGAACATATATATATATACTATATTAAGAGAGTCTAATTAAATTGATAATTGTAAGTGGCATTTAACTTAGTGGCAGGTGGTAAGTTTACAAGAGATATGCACACTTGTATATTCCGGGATCGAGTCCCCCGCTTGCATTTGCAAGAACTTGGCAAATGGACCGATCATTCGTGGTCCAATGTTGACCAAAAAATTAAGTTGATAATTAAGTAATATATTAATATAATAGTTTGGGAAATAGTAATGGAATATTGATACCAAAAATATAATGTGTAGTGAATAATAAAGAGAAAACCGGAGTTGATTGGAGGGACCAACAGAATATGGTTGACTTGAGTAGTGCCCACGTGTGTTGACTCTCAAAACCGACTCAGAAGTTTTCTTTGGACCAAACTCACTCTTTCTAGTTTAACCATTTCTTTAATACAGAATCCATGCTTAGTGCTCTCTAGACTCTATGTCCTTTATACATTACTTTACCTTTTCCATAATTTTTGCTTCTTTTATTTTTCCCATCAATTATATTTTTCTTAATATCAAGTTTGTGGATAGTAAATTAGTTTCTGTTTGTTAGATTTTAGTTTTTGATTTTTATATAGATTTTGGTTTATAAAAAATTCAAAAATCTAGTTTTTGATTTTTGATAAAAATAATATTGATTATCCAAAACTGGTTTTTTTTTTTTTTTAAAAAGAATTTAAAAAACAAAAATGTGAATGTTGAATTATAATAAAAACAATTTTTCAAATTTCAAAAATTAGTTTTTTAAAAACTTGAATGGCTAGAAAAAGAGTTTGTGGGAAACAAAAATAAAAGCTCTATAAAAACTACCAATTATTCGACATCAAGTTTGTTGATGGATTCTGAAATTTTTGAAAAATAATTTCCGGATTTGGATGATATTGCTTTTCAGATTATGTATGTGAATTCGGAAATGAGAAAAAACGCATACACATGATGTACCTTGAAGTCGAAGTTTTAAAGCCGACTTTATATTATTTTAGATTACGAAAATAAACGTGATGATAGAATAGGCATAATTCTAAACATAGTGTATGATCGATCCAGAAGAATAACTAGTCTATACTTCATACCTTATTTTCGTTTACAAAATTAAAGAATTTGTTTTACTGTTTTTATTTACATATGATTTTTGAATTGTAAAGTGAATTTTCTCACTAATATAATGATAAGATGAATTAGTGAAATCAAAAGTTAACAACAAAAATATCAAGTATAAGAAACATATGTAATTGTAAATGGAACTTAGCTTAGTGACCGGTGATAAGTTCATTCAAAACAGTTCATTTGTATAACCAGAATTTCTTGCATACATTAGATAGGAATTTAGTTATTGAACTGATCAGTTTTTGGTCCAACATATTATCGGTTGTTGACAAAAAATGAAAAAAAAAAGCATATGTAATTATGAATTGCTAACTACTATCGACATTTGCGACAACTGTACATATTCAGGTATTGAATAATTATGTGTGGTCTAATGTGTCTGCTTGTTCTTACGACTGATACCTTAATTCTACATAATTCGATCCCTTACAATTTTTTTGTATTCGTAAATTGTGAACGCAGATACAAAAGGTATTCGCAAATTGATTCTATGCTTTTGCATCTCAGGCTTGATAATGCAACTCACAACTTTGTTTTTAAATAACATATCAAAAACTTCTATTTTAATATTGACCCCAATATCTTTTAGTAGAAATATTTGAAACCGTGTTATTGTTGTTAAGTGATAGTGCTACATGATTATTATTATTATAAATATGTGTTAAATGAGTTTAACTAAATCAGTAATACAACCATTAGACTTGTGAATACAGTATCTGTATCCGCCGGATATTTTGTATTCGTATTTTTTTTAAATGTATGACGGATACAGATATTAATTTTACGGATCGGCGGATAACGGATACAAATACGGATAATGCAAAAATTAGAAACGAATATTCGCGGATATCTGTGTTTTTCACAGAATATTTTTAATATTTTTTAAATATATTTTTAAATATTTTATTTTTTTGAAAAAAAAATATTTTTAAATATTTTTATTTAAAAATAATTTAAAAAAATAACAACGGATATCGCGGATATCCGTTTTTTTCAGGGATATTTTTAATCCGGATATCCGTCACAACGGATCCAGATACGAATTGGAATTTGGCGGATCAAACGGATATAAATATTCTGAAAAAACTCGGATATCCACTCTATAACAGTCATAACGACCACTCAAACTGTTTAATCCTTCCCCACCATTAATAATAGATTAAAATATTTTTTAATTTACTGATCGAATTTTCTCAATCTAGTTATTGTAAAAAAAACAGTAATACACAAATATACAATTAACCTATAAAATCATACATATAAGATTCTGAATCTTTAAGCCAACAGATATAAGTTTCTCAAGTTAGATTGATCCACAAAATTCGTGGCTAATAAAGTTTCATACTTTCATAAAATTACTGGTAGGTGTCACTGTCATTAAGAAACTTCTACTCGATCGAGTCAAAATTGCATATTTATATTTGATCAAAATTGAACTTTATAAACCTATTAACTCTATTTATCACGTGGTTTTCTCAATATGATTCATGCATCCTTGTGATTTGGGATTAAAGAATTAAAATATATCAAAATTATTAACTGTTTAGTCAGTTGCTAAAAAATTAGAAAAAAACGATGTGTCCAATGTATCTAGATGATCTGTTTATCATCATGCACACAAAGTAAATATATTATACTTCTACTAGATTTCTTCTATATATATCTATATATTAAATTAGGCCTTTTTGGCTGCTCTTAGATTCGATCTTCTATGTGTCCGTACACATTCAAAGTCCTTTGGTTTTTTCTTTTTCTTAATTGTTTAGTGGACAAAGCAGATTATGGAGTTTCGTTTTCTTCTTTTTTATTTGGTCGTTTTATATTTTGGTTCCTTTCACTTTCAGTCACATTTTAAATTAATGATTACGATTCTATTATGTGTTGTCGTTTAACTCTGACTTCGCTTTGACTTTGATTTCGTCTAGGTCTGGCCATATAGTTCCTCGGTTCATTCAGTTCAAGATTCTTTCGGTCTTTAAAATAATTGAACCAATGAATATTTTTAAAATTTGGTTCGGTTTCGATTCGATTATCCTCAGTTTCGGTTTCAAATGGATACTTGAAAATGGAACCAAAATAAATTTAGTTCTTAACTGGTTCAGGTTCCAAATAGTTATTTAGACAAAAACAATTAAAATAACCATTTTTTACAAAAGTGTGTACACAAAACCGAATTAGAACCAAAAAAAATTGTTTGGTTCCGTTCCGTTCGGTTTTTTAGTTGTAGTTTTTATGCTGAACTAATCTTACAAGTAATAAAAATCAAATAATAGATTAGTTTTGGTTTTACCTTTGGTTCTTTGTTAGAAACCAAACCAAACCAAACCGAAAACCATAATCACCTAAATTATAGAAGCAATTGGTTAATTTTTGGGAACCGAACCGAAACACAAACTGAATTTTTGGTTCGGTTCGGTTCTAATTTTTTTGTCCAACCCTATTTACGACCTGATTTTTCGTTTCAACTTAACTAAAATAGTTTTATAGAAAAAATATTTTAGAAAATCCTCAAACATATCAAGGGACAAAGCAGTATCTAAAAAAACTAAAAACAAAAGAAATCATCGATGTATGCTTGAAAGGATAGCCACTCTTTCATATTTTAAACTATTTTCACAATTTTTAGCTATTCGTTGTTATGACTGCTTCTATAATTTATATTGTACTATATGTGTATATATTGTGAGTAGAGAGGATAATTCAAAAAAATGGCTAACTTTCACTTAATATCTAAAACATTTCACAAGATTAAAGAGTTTGTTTTATTGCTTTTTCTTTTATCTAAATTCTAAATCCTTGAATCATAATTTTCGGTTGTCATATAAGAGAAATAACTAGTGACTCATTTACAGTTTTCACGTTGCGTCATTTAGAAACAAAAAGTTGCAAACATTTATTATTATGTTTTTACATTTTAAAATTTTTGTTGTTGTGATAAAATGTAAATTTATTACCAAAAGGAAAGAGTTAAATATTAATTTACAAAACTTGAGCTTATAGTGCAAATGGTATTTAGTTTAATGGCAGTCGGTAAATCCACTTAAAGCAGCGCATTTACATAACTCGAGATCAAGTCTCTATGCTTACATTAGATAGAAATTTGGCTATTGGACTGACCAGTTGTGGCCCAATATAATTAAGCTTATAGTTTAATGGACCCAAAAAAAAGCTCACTTCAACTACATAATAACCGTTAATCATATTAGATTATCCTAACTATACTTAAACAAAGGTTATGATTCCCTTTTCTTGATAATCGAGCAAGTAGAGAGTCCCTTATCATCCTGTCAACCAGTTTGTATTCTAGTTCTCAAGGATAGGCGATTTAGATTAGTTGTCCAGAAGTTAAAAGAGTGACTTGGAAGAGCAAATCGAAACCATATTGTAGAGGCCCACGACTTCTTCGGTTCATAGTATGTAAACTTGTTCCATGTGTTTTTTGAGGAAAATGTTGTAGTGGTATTGGAGTCAACTTCCCAGTGGTATAAATCTGGATCAGCTCATGCCGTTGGTGGAGCAATATCTCTAAGGAGATCCATACGGAGATGAGCATCACCTCGGTGTGGTTGAGATGTGGGAAATCGCCATTGACTGTGATATTTTTTTCGTCAATAGGTAACTGTTGGATCAACAACAGTTCAATCAATATCCTAAGTTTACTAACATAAATTGTATAGGATTCAAAATCACTAGTTTTTTTTTTGTCAACGATAGATTATATTAGGCCACAACTGGCCGGTCCAATAGTCAAATTCCTACATAGTGTAGGCAGGAGGACTCGGTCTCGGGTTATGCAAATGTGCTGTCTTAAGTGGACTTACCGTCTACCACTAGGTTAGATGTCATTTGCAGTTCGAAATCACTAGTTAGTGCCTAGTTAAATCAGAAACAAATTAATTGGATAATCTGTTTTTTGGTTAAAAACTAACTTTTTTTTAACAAAATAAAGAAGAAAAATATTAGAAAAGGTTTTCGTCGAAAAAAAACCCAAATGAGGAAACAAACAAAACCAACGTCTTTCATGCATTTTAAGGCGAATAGATCTATCAGAAATCAACAGTAGAGAATAATTAGAAAATCGGAATTAACGATTCATTCTTTTATAATCCTGAACATAAAAATATATGTATAAATAAATATATATTATTCATATGTGGTTAAGATTAAAGGAGAAGGAGAATCAGAATCTCTTTAGTTGTTGTCGCAAATAGGAGTAGTTTAAGTGATCATTCGAGACAAGATATAGTCTAAACTCTAGTCTCAATCTGTTTTTATGTCTTTGTGCATGCACCAATTTATTTTAATATTTATATTTTATTGCAAAGGAGAATCTATCATATAATCGGCAACGTTAACGTAACCTCCATGACGGACTCTTACACCTATGCAAATATTATATTCAATCGATGAATACTAACTTCATAGATGAAGCTTCTAACCATGATTAATTAATCATAATTTCTTGAATACTTCGAATTTAACTTGATGAATACCTTCTTCACTTGCGTTTAAAAAAATCATGAAATAAATTAAAAAAGTTTTGTCCCAAATTAGAATTTTAGGTTTGTATGTTGATAAATTAATAAAATAAAATATAGTCTATGAGCATAACATTAGTGAACCCCTTAAGGAGATTTTTTTAAAAAAAAAATTAAAAAACAGAGCCAATACAGGTTCGCTATGTGGCGAACCCGTCTCTTAAATGGGCACCGCAAGAGACAAGTTCGCCGCGTGACGAATCCGTATTGGCTCCGTTTTTTTTAATTTTTTTTTTAGAAAAAAACCCCCCTTAAAGGGTTCACTAATGTTCATGGTCTAAAGATTTGACTGTCTTAGTTAGTCAAATAAAATATTATAAAAGTGATTTAAAAATAAATTATCTGTTATTTTGAAAAATTTATTGGTATGTTTCAAGCATATTCTTTGCATAAAATGAATATTATCATTTTAGATTGTTGAGATGTTTTTATGCGATTCTGGAATAGTATTAAGTTTTTTTTATCGATAGATTATACTAGACAATAACTAGTCGGTTTAGTAGTTAAATTCATATATAATATAAATGGAGAATTTGATTCTTAGCTGTATAAATAAGCTGTTAAGTATATTTATCACCGATTATTACATTAATAGCCATTTACAAATAGTATTAGGTTTTGGTGATATGTTAAAGAAAGTGATTAAGGACATGAATTTGAATGGAATAAAGTGATGAATCAATTAGATCTGGTTGGGCCAGCCCAAGTTTAGTAGTGACCCACATTGTCGACGCAGCTTTACCATAATTGGGTCCAGAAGTGGAAGAAGAGAGAAACAAATCAAAGCAAGCAACTTACACATTGTTGTATATTAAAATCGAAATGATGAAACATTTAACAGAATATTTTCAGAAATAATGTCATTGATAATGAATTAGCATTGGAATATGATGTTTTGACTCGCATTGTCGCACAAATTTCTAGGGTTCAAATTCGTTGACCCAAGATTGCTCTTAAATATTGAGTAAGTCAACCTTTTGGTTGACATCAACGATAGTATATATTAGAAGCTTAAAGTTCCTTTTTCTTTAAATTATTTAGTGTTTATTTTTCATTTAACTCCTATATAAAAAAATAGAAACTGATTCTTAACCATCTGCAAATGGCTCTTAGCCTAGTGGCATGCGGTAAGTCCACATAAGGTAACTCATTTGCACATTATATAGGAAATTGAGTCCCCCTGCCTACATTATGTAGGAAATTGGCTATTGGGCCAGCCAGTTGTGACCCAATATAATTTGCCGTTGACCAAAAAAAAACCATCTTGGATTCTTTTGGAATTTATAGTAATTAATATTCTTTACATATGATTTTGTTTTTTTGTTTTTTACATATAAGAACTAAAATCTCATCCTAAAAATAGGTTTTGATTGGAACTAGTTTTTACACTAGTTTCTGGTTTTGTTGTTGAAAAAAATATTTCTTGATCAATTATAATTTTGCTAAAACAGTTTTTTTTAAAATTTTAAAACAAGTTTTATGTTAAATTTTATCATTCAAAATTTTTTTATTTCATTTTATAAAAACTAAGGTTATAAATAGGAACACAATTTCTGATTTTGGTTTTTTAGTTTTGAAATTAAAGTTTTTGGTTTTTAAATTTTGATTTTTAAATTTTAATTTTTACAAAAACTCAAAAAAAAGTTTTTTGATTTTTAAAAAAATCAATTTGAAGCAAATGACATATAGTCTAGTGGCAGGCGATAAGTCTACTTAAAGCAGCAGATTTGCATAATCCACAATCGAATTTTTCTACCTACATTATATAAAAGTTTAACTATTAGACCGACAACTTAGGATTTAATATAATATACCGTTAACAAAAAAACAACCTGAATTTTCAAAAACGGTGTTACCATGTAGTAAAATTAGTAGAATTTTAACCGTTAAATACTTTTAGATGTGAATGCGAGTTCTAGTCGTAGCCACGTGTATGGGTGATCTGACTCCACCACGTGACCGACCAAGCATCACGTGCTGCTGCTGTTTAACCTCAGTGGTCGACGTGGCGCATGATAAATTGAAGTCTCTCGTCAAAGTCAATTGTTAGTCAAAAACATATTTCACATTTTTACTTTCATATATTTACTATTATCAATATTTAAGATTGCAAAATATATAAATCTGTCTTGTGCATTCCATAAATTTGGAATAGTACGTAGCCTCTTACACATTGGACCAAACTATGCCACAATTATTGCCATGTGAAAACTATAGTCTTCACAAGTTTCAGAAATGCATTGTTTTTTTATAGAAAGTTTCAATTCAAGCAAACACAATGTAATTAAGTTCCAAATGAAATATTCTTCTGATGGATCTGAATCTTATTGTGTCGATATGTGATTTCATATTTTCCACTATAATTTTTTGTCGTCATATTTTTCTGACTATTGTGATTTCCATGACAAACCTCATGAATTATCAAGCTGGACTTTATATAAATAACTAACCTATAGTTATTTTCGTTAGTTTTTAAAAATATAAAAAAACAAGTTACTTTCCACTAAGTTTCATTTTTATATTTTTCGATTTTATTTTTTACAATTTTTATAGTATTTCTGGTGAAAATATATCTAAAAGTCACGATTGGAGTTAGAGAGATGTAAGACGAAGTTTAATAAAAAAAGACGAAGTTTAATAAAAAAAACTCTTTATTATATAAACATATTAGATCATGTGCAATGGTAGATACACAATTGGGTATCTAAACCAATTTTATAATATTAAAACTATTTAAGATATGTATCTTATGTCTCCTATTTAAGATATGTATTTTAAATAGATACTCCAAATATGATTAAAAATTATAAAACCAAAAATTAGATACTCTAAATAAGGTGCATTGTTCATGCTCTTAGGAGTCCCAAAGAATTTCGATTTTTTCAAAAATTTATATATTTTAGGAGTTTTAGACAAATGTTTTTTTTGTTAATAGGCACACTACTTATCCAAGTCTATGCGGTAAGTCCACTTGAGATATCGCATTTACATAATTCAGAATCGAGTCCTCCTGCCTACATTATATAGAAATTTGACTATTGAATCGGTCAGTTATGATCCAATATAATCTACCGTTGACAAAAAAAAAATAAAAGTTAGAGTATGTACTTTATATTATTTTTTTGCAGAGAGAAGAAATTATTGATAAGATATATTAAAATATATAATATGAAACTATATTTCTCACGGAACCTACTCTGTTGTGTTGTCTCTTGAGTTAAACTTATCAAACATACATACATGATAAAGTATGGATACATTGTCGTTCTTCAAATTTTTATTATTATATCTTTATCTGCCATATCGTCCTATTTTTATTTTATTTTCTCATTTCTTGTAAATCTATTAAAAACCAAATCGAAATTTTGAATTCTTCTTATGGTAGATTTGACTTTTCCTTACGATATTAGGTAGTGAAATTAAATGAAAAGTCTTACTAACTTTTTGTCCATGATTTGATTTTTAATATTATTTGATGTTCGAACCATCAACTAAATCTCCATTAATTTAGTTTATTACATTACCTAATTTGTGTCCTCACAATGATTTTCGAGTTGACAGCAAAAAAATCATGTGGATTTTGATACTATGATCTAATTATGTCTCCTTCACATCTTTTTCTTGGTAATTATAAGATTAAAGAAGATAAGACAAAAATCCACTGCAATTATTAACACTATAAAAAAAATTCCGCTGCCAATTTTAATTGTTATACTACTTTTTTTTCTGAACTCAATTTTGAAAGTAACCAGAAAGCCAGTTATATGAAACATTACAAAAATTAATTACAATCTAAATCTTTAATATTGCGGACTATGAAATACATTTGATGTTTTAGAAATTCATGAGTGAAAAACAGAGAATTATTTACCGAGAACAAATGGTTCAGTGGTGTAGTTATTTTACAAATCATTAAGATACTAGGGATCGAATCCTTAGAAGCGAGATTTAAAAATTAATAGGACTTGTTGATAAAGAAAAAGAATATTTTTTGAATAAAATACAAAATATAATCTACGTGGACAAACAAAATATTCATATTAGAAGATCCACATTGTTAAATATCATTCCACTTGTTAATAAGTAAGGTTTTTTCCTTATAGTTTTCTTCACTAAGAAGTACAAAAAAATGTTTTAAGTAATAAAACTCTTACAACAAAACGTGTTACATAGATCGAGAAATAAAAGATTCAGAAATGTTGACAAAACAAGAAAAGATGATAACCTAAAATAAATAAATGAACCATATAAAGCCTCTGAAATCTCACCAACTCTTTCTTCTTTCTCAATTACTTCTACTCTGTTTTTCTTCTCTACCACTCTCTTTTCTTCTCTTCTGGTCTTACTTCATCACAAAGCTTATACATATACACAAACACACACATAAACTCTTCAAATTCTAAATTAGGGTTACTCAAAGTTTCTTCATTGTTTTCTCTTCTCTTCTACTGAATCTTAACCTCCATTGTTGTATTCAATGGAGAGGAACCCTTTAAACAATCTGGCTTTTCCTCCGCCGCCGCCATCAACAAGCTTTACAAGCCCTGTGTTCCCAAAATCAAGCTATACCGGAACAAATTTCCCTATTTTAGCAGTAGCTATAATCGGAATCATAGCTACTGCTTTCTTACTTGTAAGTTATTACATCTTTGTGATCAAATGTTGTCTTAATTGGCATCAAAGGGACTTCTTTCGACGCCGCCGACAAAGCAGTGACCAGTTAATGATATTCTCTCCGCATGAAGTAAACAAAGGTCTTGATGAATCAGCCATTAGAGCAATCCCAATCTTTACATTTAAGAAGAAAGAAGTTGTTGCAGTTGAAGAAGAAAATCAGAGTAAGAACTCTCAGGAATGTTCTGTTTGTTTAAATGAGTTTGAAGAAGATGAGAAGTTGAGGATTATTCCTAATTGCTGTCACATGTTTCACATTGATTGCATTGATATTTGGCTTCAGGGAAATGCTAATTGTCCCTTGTGCAGAACCAGTGTTTCTTGTGATGAAAGTTACCCCATTGACCTAATCTTTGCCCCAGGCTCTTCCCCGGATAATCATCCTCCTCCTCCTCCTCCTCCTCCTCCTCCTCCTCCTCCTCCTCCTAGAGACCGGAGTCTTGAGTCTGGAATAGTTTTAGGTGGCGACGAAGACTTCGTTGTGATTGAGCTTGGGGCTAGTAATGGTAATAGCAGAGAAACCATGAGAAACAGAGAATTCCTTGCGAAACAAGAAAGGTTTGCCTCGGCCGATATGTTAACCGGAAACACTCCAAAATCGATCAGTCCTTCATCTCGAAAGTTTGATCATCGTACAATGCATAAGAAAGAGATAAAGCTTCACAAAATGACAAGCATGGGAGATGAATGTATCAATACTCGTAAGAAAGATGATCATTTTGGTGAAATTCAACCCATAAGAAGATCGATTTCGATGGATTCATCAATTGATCGACAGCTTTACCTAGCAGTTCAAGAGGCGATTAGCCGGAGCAACAGGCAGATTCCGGCGGTTGGAGGCAGTACAGAAGATTGTAGTAGTAGTGGTGATGGTAATAACAGAGGGATGAAGAGATGTTTCTTCTCCTTTGGAAGTAGTAGAACTTCAAAAAACTCAACAATGTTGCCTGTTTATTTGGAACCCTAATTGTCTTTCCTCATCTTAATTGTCAATTTTTTTTAAAACAATCTGTTTTGATTTTGTGTATTTTTATTTGTTATATGAATTATTTTGAGAGGGTGAGGTAGGACTTAGGAGAGAAAGATATATATGTTTATGTTATTTTTTTGTCACAAATATGTTCAATGTTTATAAAGTCATAACAGGAGTTGGTAGGTTACTTAAAGAACATAATTTACCGTTTGTGCACTCATTAGGCCCGTAAGGCTGGAAGGCCCACAAGGCCCAGAATGTCGACGATTACTTTAATGTTCTGTGATAAACTCTTGATGGTGATGATACATATTCAAAGCATTCATTAAAATGATACAACATGAACATACCACAGCTTATGAACTTGTCATTTGTTATTATCTGTCCAATAAAGGAATCACAATCATTAGAGTTGAAATAAAATGTGGTTATAATATAATATGTTAAAACGTGTTGTTGGTACTATGTTTTTTGGTTCCTTACTCGTTGTACTAGCATTCTTACTATCAATAAAAATCCACTTTTTTCCTCATAAGAGAGATTAGCTTGATCCGATTACTAAATCTAGATTACTATGTTGAGTGACTGCATCAACAAATGTGTAAAATATCTTTATGGTTTATAATAATGGATATGTGTGAACACTTGCCTGTAAGAAATCTCCCATGTTGATAACTATTATAGACAACTTTTTTGGTAATATCACGCGTGAAGTAAGTTTTCTTAACCTCAAGATCTTCTTCATGAAATCTAGGAACTCCATCTTGAATCTCTTCAAGATCACTTAACAAATATCTAAAAGCGAGATTTACAAAAAGATGTTTTAAGAACTTGTTCTTCTTTATTGATTAAGAAACTTGTTCAAAACTTAACCAAAATACTTTCACAAATTTTAAGGAACAACTCTTCCCAAAACTTTTATTTATAGACTACGATAATCTAATCTAATAGGAATTACATGAATCTAATCCTAAAATAATTTAGTGTTGTCTCTAGTAATTAACTCTCACCTAAAGATAATTTGGAGTCTAAGTTAAGGAATTATCCAACATTCTCTCCGTAATTCCGACTTGAATTCCGGGAGCAATGATTTCGAGTGACGTTTTGTACAGTCGGTTTGATGATTTTGTCACTTAAATTAATAGTCTTCCTCGTAAGTCTCTAAGGCATAGTCGATCTCCTTTCATCTTATCTTCACATTCATTCTCAGTTGCTTGTTCTAGATACGAGGAATCTCAGTGATTTCAGCATCAACTAGACCTTTTACACCTGTTTTTGTCTCGTCAAAAGCTTTGCGTTCACTGTAAGAGTCGAATTCTTTAATCTCCATTCTTTTTGCTTTTTGACCTATTTTTAAGTTTCTCTCACAAAAGCTTGTTGTTGCTAAGTACAAGATGAAGAAGGAGACGACCAGTTTTCGCTTTTGAGTGGTCGTACGAGTTCTAAAAGGGACGTAGAAGAAAAGTGTAAAACAATATCTTATAATGTGTCCTCTTAACGTACGAGACGAGAAGATAAAATAGAACACTTTGAGAGAATTGTACGGTTGAATCATCATTGATGACGTATACATGTGTGTTTGGATTCTTTAGTCAAAACTGAAAACTAATGTTATACCAATAAGAGTATATGACATTACAGATCTAGAACAAATATTTGTATGATGCACCTAATAGTAACAATAATTACATAAAAATTATTTATTTTATTTATACTATGATATTATTTAATAGTGTACAATAACTATTAGTTTTATCAATTTTATTTTGTTAACGACAATTAGATTAATAAGTCATGATTTATAATCAAAATTTTGTGTAGAATTGGTAGAATTTGAACTCACCACATAGTGTCAAGTTAGATTAGGTGCAAGCTAACATATATCACTTTTTGTCAATAATTAGATCGATAAAATCTGATTTATAGCTGAAACTCGTACCTTAAAATCTTTTTTTTCTTTCACTTGTATCGAAGAAAAAATAAATTTCAATGTTTTGAAGATTTGTAAAATAATAACATCAGTAAACAATTTGTCCTCGCCCAACATATATCATATTTAACAAATAAATTTTTAACTTTTTCTGTTTTATAAAAAAAGAATTATACATCATAACTAATATATATATATATATATATATAATTGTAAACCAACCAACAAAAAAACTATAAGTTTAGAAAGATAAAATAGAAGAAATTATGGGATATGAGTAGATGTATTTTTCCTTATTGTATTTACATTAGTAATAAACAAAAATTGGTTAAAAAATATTGATAAAATAAGAAGTGGACATTAAACCCTAAGAATATGGTAATAACCAATTAAACCAAAATGCAGTAAACCAATAAAATGTTAAAAACAGTATGAGGCACGTGCCTCATCTTGGGCTTAAGAGGATGAATAATGCACCTGATTTAGAGTATCTAATTTTTGGTTTTATAATTTTTTAATCAGATTTGGAGTATACATATCTTAAATAGGAGACACAATATACATATCTTAAATAGTTTTAATATTATAAAATTGGTTTAGATACCCAATTGGGTATCTACCATTGCACATGGTCTAAGTACCCTGACATTCACCACGAGTCAAAATTCGGTTTGGTAACACTTTAAATATTTGGTTTAATTTGGTTCAGCTCTTCGATTTGGTTCAGAGTAGTTTTTCTGATTTTAGAAATAAACGAAGATACAGGATACAATAAAGGCCAAAGCTTAAAAACAAAATTTTGAAGCGCAAAAAAAAATTTAGGTACGGAGCAAAAGTTAGCTAATATAATAAATATAAATTTTTTAAACATGTATGTATAAAATTTCTTGCGCTTGAGAAATTTGTTTTCAAATTTTGGTTTTTACTGTTTACGTTTTTTTGAATTATAAAACATACGCTTTTGCCTAATCTGAAAAAAGCATTTTGTGATCATCAATTTGTAAACTCTTACATGTGATTGTGAATGTTTGAAATATTAATATAAAGTGTTGACAAAAAACTTTTAAAAAGCTAAGTTAAACTAATATACATATATCAAATTATAACTTATTTGTACTAATCTAAACAAATTTACTTTTAATTATACTCATAAAAGCCTAATATAATTTCATTTTATACTCAGTATAAGTATAAGACAAATATTTGTGATTGTTTTTATTTTATAATTATATATAAAGATAAGATTGATAGAGATAAATATTTTATTATAAATAAAAAAATATAAAAATATCATAAAAAGTAGGATTATTGGATTTGACAAATAGAATAATCTTATTAATGAGTATTTTTGACATAATCAATCAGATATAAGATACCAGAGCTTCGTTGTCCTTTTTGGTACAAGTGCATAGTCGAGGTCGAGACGAGGACTGAGACCAAAACATAACAGCAAACTATAGAGAATGGTTTATGTCGTGAAATTGGACAAATGAGATTTTCCATCGAGACCTTTCTCAATGTATCCTTTTGTGTATTCTTCCAAATTGATGTCTCTATATTTTGAAGGGTTTTCTTCAGAGAGAAGCTCTTTGATTGGTCCGTAAACTATGGAATTCGGAAGCATACTTGTGCTGAAAAAGCTTGCCACTGAAATCCTCGGTTTAGTTGTTCTGTTCGCAAGCACTCTATGCTCCACGCTTATGAACTTGTCATTCGTTATTAGCTGTCCACATCAAATCAGTAACAGTAAACAACAGGTTAAACAGAGTTAAATGGTCATTAACAGATTGTTATAGTTGACTAGTTTGAGTTCAAGATTGGTAAAGTCAACGAATGGATGTGTGAGCACTTGCCTGCAAGAAATCTCCCATGTTGATTACGAGAGCTCCAGGAATTGGAGTCACATCGACCCAACAGTCTTGATGAAGAATTTGAAGACCACCTACTTGGTCCTGCAGAAGAACGGTGAGGAAGGAGTTGTCTGAATGATTACTTGCTCCAATTGTTAGATCAGGTTGTGGACATGGAGGGTAATAATGACAGATCATAAGCAAGCCCTTCATACAATCCATGTTCTTAAGCTTATCAGAGCTTAAACCAAGTGCTTCTGAGAAAAGCTCAAAGAGCAATTCGCCTAATTTCGTCACATGCTTAGAGTATTCAATCATAGCATCCCTGAAATCAGATATGATCACTCAAACGTTTTCATAAGATAACAAAAATCGAATTTATGTACACACCTGCAAGCAACAGGGAGCTCCTCAGGGCTTGGAGGATCAGGAGCCATATAACAAGCGAATGTGTCTCTCCAATTAACACATTTAGATGCACTGTACAAATCGAAGTTACTATTGTACACAAATCTTTTGGTGTTGTCACGCGTGAAGTAAGTTTTCTTAACTTCAGGATCTTCTTCATGAAACCTACGAACTCCATTTTGAATCTCTTCAAGATCACTTAAAGGAATATCATGATTAATCACCTGGAAGAATCCCCAGTCTGATGCTGCATCTTTGATCTTCTCAACGATATCTTCACGTGACACGTGGATGTCTGAGAAATCGATGATAGGGATCGTGAAATCCGAGGCAGAAACAGAATTAGGTTTCTTGTCGGATAAGGAAGCTTGAGGAAGACGGAAGATACGAGGAATCTCAGTGATGTGAGCATCAACGAGACCTTTTACACCTGCTTTTGTCTCGTCGAAAGCTTTACGTTCACTGTAAGAATCGAATTCTGCTACCTCCATGTTTGTTATTCCTCTCACAAAAAGCTTTTGTTGTTGCTTAAATACAAGAAAAATGGATTCTAGTTTTTGTTATTAGTGGATCGTAAGAGAGACGTAGAAGTAGAGAAGACAACTGCAAAACAAAATCTAATAATTGCCTTATATGGTGAGATTTGAGAAGATAAAATCGAGCACTTTGATCATTGTACGGTTGAAATTTTTGGTTTGATTTGTGGGACCTGGTTATGATCGTTGATGACGTATGTTCGGTTTTGTGGACAGTGACGCTTACTGATGTCAGCATGTTTTTTGGTTTGGTGTCGGTTTAAATATTTTGGTTCGGTTTTGTCTGCTTGTTATTTTTCCCTACCATCAAAGTTTAATTTTTTGTGACCAGAGGAACTAAACAGTAGCTTCCACCGAGAAAGATTCAATCTTTCCGACGACAAACCAGACCTACGACCTTGAGAGAGAAGAGAGAATAATGGGTTTCTTCTCGTTTCTTGGAAGAGTTCTCTTCGCTTCGTTATTTATCCTCTCCGCTTGGCAAATGTGAGTTTTTTCATTCTCCGTTATCTCTCTATTCCTTCTCTGATTTCTCCGGTTTCATGGACTGGTTTCTGTGTTAAGTTTTTTATATTCTCCGAGGAAATTGTATTGTGTTGGATGGGAATCCCATTGAGAACCTTGGTAAATCTGTTTAATTTGGTCAAACCATATCTAGGGTAAATCTAGGGTTGTCTAATTCATTGCTATCTTCATATGTGCTACAATTCAGATCTCTTTCTCGATGAAGAAACCAATTCAATTTTTGAAATCTAACATTCACGCGTGAGATTTAGTAGTCTAAGTGTGAATATCTTATCTATCAATGTGTGATTTGCTCATTGTTGATCTTATCCCTCACCTATGTTGAGGACACATTGAAGTTTTCCTCTTTTTGTGGTCACTATCTCCTTGTGTGAAGAAAGGTTTGGTTTTTCAATATTGGGATTTGATTCATGGTGAAGTGAGATACAGTGGGGATTGGTGTGTCTGTTTAGCTAGTCCAATTCCTTTCTGACAGAACACCATTTAGCACTATGTTGGGAACACATCTGTTTGCTTAGAAGTTCACTCGTCATATGTTTAGAAGCTTCTCATATATTCCTTTTTCAATCATCTTTTGAAATCTGAATTATGTATCTCTGTACTTCTTATTAGGTTCGATGACTTTGGAACAGACGGTGGTCCAGCAGCCAAAGAGTTAGCTCCAAAGCTTGATGTGACCAAAGCACATCTTTCTTCCAAATTAGGAGTAGCATTGCTCAACTTAGAGGTATGGTGATTGTTCTTATCTTTTTTCTTTGCGGTTCCTTGTCTTCATACCTCTTATTTTTGCTGTTCACATTAATGTTTTGTACTGACTTGGAAATCTGACTTTAAAAGGTGACAATAGTCGTGTGGACTATTATTGCTCTAAAAGGACTCGGAGGCTTACTCTTTGTTATTGGCAACGTCTTTGGTGCCTATCTTCTGGTTAGGATTTCTTCAATTTCGTTAAAATTCATTCAAGCTTAGTTGTTGTATTGACTTGGATCTCAATTCTTTCTTTCGTAGGCTTTCTACTTGGTGGTTGTCAGTCCCATTCTATACGATTTCTACAATTACCGATCAGAGGACCGCCAATTCTCTCTTCTATTGACTGAATTCTTGCAGGTTTGTGTAACCTTTCTTTGTTTACTCGTTTTAGCTTGCTTTGTCCATGAGATTGGTTATTGTTCATCGAGCTGAACTCTCTCTGAATAAAGATTGTTCCTTTATGGCCTTTTCTGAAACTTAAATCATTATCTTCCATGACTCTAAATTCTTTTGCGTTGATGTTTGATCATAGAGTGTTGCACTTCTTGGGGCTTTGCTATTCTTTATCGGAATGAAGAATTCGACGACGATTTCTAAGAAGATTGTGAAGAAGAGAACTCCCAAGCCTAAAGCTGCTTAGAGTTGTCTTTAATTCTCTTCCACGCAGAGGTCAGGCTTTAGAAGAGCTAAGGATGTCTCCAAGCACTCTCTAACTTTATTTTTTCTTCCTTGATAATTCTTGCTTCTTTCTCTGGTGTAGAAGTTGTAGAATTAGCTACATTTTTGTATTTTACCGATTAGTTTTAATTTTTTTATTTAACAATGGGATTTAAGAGATTACCTTTTGTTGAATCATACAAATTCTTTCCAGTGATTTAAAATTGAGTTAAGATTTGTTTTTTTGGTTCATCGATTTGTAGCATTTCTTTAGTTCTTTTTTTTTTGTCAACGATAATAATTATAGAACCTTACCAAAAACTAAGTACCTATTAATCTACCTCCGCGTACACATACGACTATATCGAGCAAGAGCATTTCGTTTTGTGATTAAAGAGCCTGGAGATTGTTGATAAAGAGTAGCTGACGAAAGAATCTCTGAGTCTTAGGAACTTCTCCTGGTAAGGTGTAAATGCTGACCACTCCTCTGATTTTTTGAAAATAAGCAACACCGTCTCACTATATGTAAAGACTTCCACATCAGAAATACTAAGCTCCAGAAGCACACCCATTACACCAATGACTGCCTCCACCTCTGCATGCAGGGGAGAAAGCGAGAGATATCGTTTGAAACCACCTGAACAAACACCATCCACTGAATTTGGAAAACAGACCCAACCAAATCCCGTAAATGGATGGTTGGCTTTCCAGGAAGCGTCCACATAGCATTTATAGCCTGTGAAACTTAGATTAGCTGTGGTAGGGAATATCCATTTTGGCTTGAAAGTCTCAAATCTTGACCGCTCGTAAGCTTGTGGTACAATTGTATCTATACGGGCATTAAACCAGTCCTTAGAATCTGACTCTGCCCTTATTAGAACAACTCGTGGATCCAAATCCTCACTTGAAAAACAAAAATCATTTATGGCTTTCCAAATCTGCCAGATAATCCACGGGAATATTATCTTTTCCTCCTGACCTTGACCTCTCCAAAATAAATAATCCAAATTATATCATAAAGAAACTCCCGGAAACACCCCTGGAGCTGACATGATATTGGAAAAAACACATAATTAATAGTCTCATTGTCCGCCCCACACCGCAAGCATCTAGTATCCCTCCCCATTCCACAAGTCACCAAATTTTGATAGACTGCGGAACAGCCTGATAGACACTGTCAAATAAAATGCTTAATTTTATTTGGACATTTAATCCTCCAACAATGTCTATAAAAACTATCAAATGATGGCCCAACGCGAGGCTTATCGACCTCCAAGCCGTCTTCAGCTAATTTATACCCTGATTTAATCGAATATCGACCCGTCTTTGTATAATGCCACCCCCAATAATCCGATCTCTGACACAATGGAATTTTGATTGCCAAGTTCAATTTGACATCTTTTGGATAAAAAACTGTCGCACTAAAATCTCATTCCATGACCCTAATTGTCGATTAATAAATTGATCGACTGTTAGATCTAGGAATAAATACATATCTCACAAAAATGCCGGTCGCAGAAAGATGTCTGGAATCCCTGGATGTTTCCATACTCTAATCAGGTTACCATCACCAATTTTCCTAATGATACATTTGGCAATTAATAATCTGGCAGAGATAATACTACGCCAACCATATGAGGAAGATGCCTGTAATGGAATATCCATCAAAGGTTTGTCCATATAATATCTCCCCTGCAACACCTTCACTAAAAGGGATTCGGGAAATTCAATTAGTCTCCAAAACTGCTTTGCGAGGAGAGCATAATTAAATTCCTTTAAACTCCTGAAACCCAACCCACCTTTCGACTTATGAACGCATAATTCCTTTCATTTTTTCCAATGTATTCCCCTTAAATTGGTAGAATTTGCCCACCAGAAATTTGTTATTGCTGATTGTACTTTCTGGAGAATTCTTTTTGGGAGCATATAACATGTCATTACATACGACGGGAGTGCCGTTAGGATCGACTTAATTAGAATTTCCTTACCTGCTTTAGATAAAAACCGGGCTGGCCAATTATCCACTCGTGCCTTCAATTTTTCCGCAAGATAAGCAAACACTTTCGTTTTAGATCCTCCAATATTTTCTGGGATTCCCAGGTACATACTCATACCCCCCCCATCTTCCGGATACCCACAATATGTTGGACCATCTCTCTAACTTCTACATCCATCTTCTTGCCAAATTGAATTGATGATTTTTCAAAATTTATTTTTTGTCGAGATAATTCCTCATATTCTGTCAGAATCCTAAGAATATTCGACGCCTCCTCTTTGGATGCTTTACAAAAAAAAACTGTGTCATCCGCCAAAAGTAAATGTGATATAGAAGGGCTATTACGAGCTATTTTAATGTCAAAAATTAACCCTTGTTGTACCGCCTTATTAACTTTTGCTATGAGTCCCTCTGTACACAATATAAATAAACACGGTGACAGTGGATCTCCCTCTCGTAAACCTCTGCGGGGAATAACTCGTCCTCCTGGGGTCCCATTTATGATAACCGAATATTCCACTGTAGTTATACAACACATAATGCATTATATCCATTGTTCACAAAAACCTAACTTTCTCAATACCTCATTGATAAAGTTCTATTCCACTTTATCATATGCTTTACTCATATTTGTCTTTATTACCATATAATTCTCATTAACCCTCGGGTTGGTACGTAACGCATGAATCATTTCCTGAGCTATCAAAATATTATTCGAAATCAACCGACCTGCAACGAAAGCAGATTGTGTTTCAGATACCAATTTAGGGAGAATCCTCTTTAGTCGCAGACACAAATTTTGTGAAATTATCTTATAGCCTATATTACATAAACTTATCGGTCTAAATTTCGCCATCTTGATAGGTTTGGAAAGTTTTGGAATAAGACAAATATTTTTCTTATTTAAATATTTCTCAAACACTCTAGTTAATAAAAAATTATTAACCAGAACTATCAAATCCTCCTTAATTATATTCCAAAGAATATTGGTAAAACAAAGCGGTCATACCATCCGGTCCCAAGGTTTTATCTAGGTCCATAGAAAAATAATGCTAATTTTACTTCCACTTCAGTAGTAGGTCTGATCAACAACTGGTTATCAAACTCTGTTACTTGACCCCTCAATCTCATCTAGTCGAGTAATAAGGCGCCCGTCACTAGTGAACAAATCGTGAAAATATCTTGTCGCCTCTTGAATTATTTCTTTTTCTTGTACGACCCAGTTACCATCTGGGTCAAATAAACTCGTTATCCTATTACACGCTCTTCTTTGTTTTACTAGAGCATGAAAATATTTGGTATTCTCATCACCAGCTTATAACCATCTGTTGCGACTTCTTTGTTTCCAATACATCTCCTCTTTCAGATATGCCTCCTTAAGATCTCTATTGATCTTTTCGTTGACATTGGAGTTCAATAAAGACCCCGAGTTATAATCCTCCATTGCCTTTTTTAGTGCATCAATTTTCTGCCTCCCTGGTTTTATACACTCACTTCTCCAATGAGATATCTCCTTACGACAAAACCGTATTTTGTCAGACAGTAATCCAATCCGATTAGTTCGACCTCCCTCCTAATTCCAAATGCATTCCACATTATTTCTTAAACCTGGTTGACCCAACCATCGTCTATCAAAACAGAATTTCTTTGCTTTTGAATGAAAACCCCTATCCTCAAAAATCCCGAGAATAGGTCGGTGATCCGATCCCACCATATCCAAATACTGAATTTCCACTTTTGGAAATAAATCATGCCAATCACCATTACCATATGGCTTGTCTAGAACACACCGTACAACTCTGGTACGTCGTACTCCTCTCCAAGACCATATATTTCCAGGTTTAGGAAAATCAAAAAGGCCACATGCCCTTAACATCTGACTGAAATCCAAAAAGATATTATGCTTCGCAAAACCCCTCCTAGTTTTTCATGATTTCCGGCAATCTCATTAAAATCTCCACTAATTATCCATGGGCCTGTACGGGGTATACCCAATCTAGTCAGACGTTCCCACACCTGAATTCTTTTGATTTAAACAGGCTCCCCATAGAAGAAAGTAATAAAAAATCTATTACCTAAGATATCTAAAGAAATGTCGATCATATTCCGGTCTTTATAATTAACTACTACATTATAATGATCGGGGTAAAACAGCGCTAATCCTCCACTTGTCCCTACCGGTTCAATTGTTGTTAGGAACCTAAAACCCAAGTGCATTTGTATTTTTTCCAAAAATTCAAACTTATTTTTTGTTTCTAACAAAAATAAAAAGTTAGGTTTACATGATTTCCAAATATCCCTAAGATAATTTATTGATATTTTATTGCCAACACCCTCACAATTTCAACATAAAATTTAAAAATCATTTATTAAAATTTCATAGACCCTTTATCAAATTCTTGACCTTACTCTCTTTAGCTTAACATTCCTAGGAGTTTTTCTAGGTGATAGAGCCATCAATGCCAATTTCTTAGAACTGATTCCCCGGAGCGGAGTTACTGCCCTCAAAACCGCTACCGAAGATCCAAGTGGTGGCTTGACTAGGCGAGCCTCCTTAAATTTCTGTAACTTAGCCGCTAACGTCTCATGTATCTGAGCTGTCTCAGCCGCTGTGTGTTCTTGTTGTCTATGCATAACAGCCTCCAAAACTATATCCTCAAGAACCGAGTCTTCCCCCATCTCTGTCCCATCCTCCATCAAACAGCCAGTCTCATCGCAATCGAGATCATCAATCAGTTCCAAATCGTCACAGTTCAAACCCTCGGCTTCCAACAGAGCCTCTGAATCTGTAATTGCATCCTCTGGATCGGGAAGGTTTTACCATCTCTTTAGTTCACAATAACAATTTTTCCGACAATGCATAATCTGTAACAATTAATCAAACGATACTTTCCCATTCGACACTATGTATTTATGTTTTATTAACAAATATTTATATTGTATTGTAAAAGAAAAATTAACATAAACGTTTAAATTGTAAGAAGTGATATTTACTAAAATTATTATCTACTACATATAGTTCTGTCTTATTAAACGGCAAATCTAATGGACAAAGCTTAATGTTCTTGAATATAAAACAATGATATCACATCACTAAGTTTGTCATATCTGAATCGGACGATGGTTTTACGTAAAGGTAATTTCTAAACCGCTAATTATTTTCCATGATACTTAAAATGAGAGATTGCTTAATTATTCAAAGATATATAAACCTTTTGTTTAAAACTAGAATATGATTCGTTCCATTATATGTGGCACACAAAATCTCTAATAATATTTTGAAAAATTAAACAAAGGATTGATTAGTCTAAAGTTGGTATAGGAAAAATAAAAGTTACATTATCTTCTTGGTCTAAAGTTTCATTTGGTCTTTATCATTCTTTTGCTTTTTAAAACTACACACAAAATTATTAGATATTATAACTTGTTTAGATATACCGTTACCAACAGAAGTGTGAAGAATCATAACTTTATTTTAGGCCAGAATAAATAAAGATTGAATTGGCCATTAGGATAAGATTGAATCAAGTTGTTGAACAAATTAGATAGTTAGATTAGATAAAACTGAGATATTTTATGAGTTATCTAAAATATATAGTGGGAATATAAAATTATCTAATCTATATAAGGAAATGTCAATGTTATGGTATAAGTTGTAAAAATTAAGAGTTTTAACTGTTTAGATTTTGAGTTATTTTCTTAAACTAATAAAAAAAAATTATTTATATTTTGGATTACATCGATGTATTTCTTAAGTTATTCATCTCAAATTAGGTAAATGACAATTACATAACTAAAATTTGCCGTCTGACTTTCCGTTAACCATAATACTCCTTCAAATCTTATTCTAAATAGTGAATGAGTCAATGAGGAATATGATGTTTAATGTGAACGAGACGAAGGTAATGAAAGCTTTAACGTGTCAAATGTATACGTATATATCACATATAAACTGAAAGTTAAACATAATATTATTTTACTCATATATATTGCATGGCACAGAGGTATGAAATGTTATTAGCCACAGAGAAGGACATTGATTTTTGATGTGTTTGGTAATTGGAATCCTTACTAGTTTTCTCATGTTATTATGGATTCCAATACGTATTATGTTCGGAAGTTGTTTTGAATTATTAAAGATTTGTAATCAAATCTAAAAGCAATTATGTATACAATAAAAAAAGATTTAGGAATTCATAAACAAGACAAGTACGAAATTGTACTAGTAGTTGTTGCGGCAACGGCGTATCAAGACCAGTAGTTGTTGCAACGAAAAGTACTAAGAGTGAATTTAGGGTTCCGAGATTTTCACTATATAATAATCTTCGTATCATGATATTGTTTGGGATTTCGGAAAGAGTTTTGAGTTATAGATTAGATTTATTGATCCAATTGTTTTGGAGAAAAAAATGAAAATGAATGTTTATGTATCATTGATTTATAAAATGTATTCGTAAAGACTAATTAGCGAAAACAATAAATTAAGATATATATATATATTTCTTCGTTACCAAATTAGTGACTTCGAGCACCTCCAACAATGTATTTTAAAAGAGGTTTTTAGTATTATTTAAATAAAAAATTAGAAACTAAAAAAGAAAAGAATGAACTATTCTTGTTTAAGAACTTTTAAATACCATTCTTAAATTTTTGTTACTATTTGTCAACTTATTATTAGATAATATATTTTTAAAAATAAAAATTAAAATTAAATTGTAACAAAAATACTGTTATTTTATTTTTTAAAAACTCAAACACCAATGTAGATAGTCTTATTTTTATTTCATGACAATCTTTTTGACCACTAAAGAAAATATTATTATCATAGAAACGAAATATTAAAAAAGAGAGGAAAAAGAGTAAGTATAGTCCTCATGATAAAAGAGAATATAGTCAAACTTATAATTAATTAGTTTTCAACTACTAGTCAAAAAAGGATAATTCACTTAGAGAAAATAAAACTAAAAATTAAAATCATAAGAAGATTCGACAGTTTAACCAAAACACAAGCTAAGCACACACTCTTCTTCTCTTCTCTCTATATATATATACTTCACATATCACATAGAGAAATATTACAACAAACTCCGGCGATGTCATCCACGGCGAGAAATATATCCGGCGGCGGAAACCGGAAGTCAAGTAGGCTGCAACGGCGAGCTCCGCCACCACTGAAGATAAACCCTTCTGAAACGAATTGGAAAGTGGCTATTCCTCTTTTATCACCAACGGAGTCTCCGCCGCAGAGACCACCGACGGTAATGAAAAGGGAGGAGCAACGGTGGGGGAAAGAGGCGGAGAAGCCGCCGGTGTTCAAGAAGTGGCAGCACCCGGCGGCTCCGTTTTACTATCAGCCAGCTACGTCATCTAACCAGCCCTTTGCATGGCCAAATTAGTGGTCTGTTGATATTTTTAAATCCCGCTTCTATTACTTCAAGTAAGAGGTTTGATCTCTGGTGTCTTGAGAATTTGTAAAGTGACTACACCACTAGACCAACTGTCCTCGAGCATATTAGTGGTCTCTTGATATTAGGTAGAACATATAAATATATATATTAAGCTTTTTTTGCATGACAATAATCATATGCATTCAAACAGATGTCATGTTTTTTTTATGCCAATCTTATGAAGAAAGATACCATATGAAACAGAACATTATATATGTGTTATGTTTATATAAGTTATATATGCATAGTTTGATCTTATTATATATTTCATTCGTTTGATAAACAGAACATTTTTTTTTTTTTTTTGGTTTTTCTAATTTTGGTTAGTTAAAAGGTTATGTGTCAAATATATGTTATACTTTTCTTAGAGTCCAATATAATCAATTCCTAACATGAACCAACACTTTTGAATGAAAACCACTTATCATTTGGTTTAGCAAATTTGATATTGGTTTAAAGATTTGATATATTTTCAGTTCTTACTATAAATTTTATCTCTTCTTAGTCGATGTAAAACATTCGTGAACCAGAACCACAAAATTTTACTTTAAAAAAAAGTGAAATCTGCACCAGCCGGGAATCGAACCCGGGTCTGTACCGTGGCAGGGTACTATTCTACCACTAGACCACTGGTGCTTCTGCTGCAACTTCCTAATTTTCAATATTTA
>JAKUCM010003265.1:0-85085 GCA_023374145.1 Lepidium sativum
TTGAAGTTCTAGCTTATAACTCAACCTAGATCGTTTGTCAAAAAGTAAAAAAAAAACTCAACCAGATCATCAAGCTTCTCGAAGGAACCCACCAACGACTAAACGAGTATTTAGGCGATGAGAAGTCGTCATCCTCAGGTAGATCAGCTCTTCAAGCAATTAAGATACATGTTCACTAAAGAATTCCGGTTCTTACTTGAAATGACATGTGTTGAATGAATAGAAATTGTTTTACCTAACCCTTAAAGCCCTGAAGTCATTTCGTGTAGATGATTGTGTTATAAGAGAGACAAAAACAAAAGACTTACTTGCGGGAAAAGGTATCCTGTGAAGCTACTTAATTAGCTCACTTGCAGCAATTTCACATGTTCAGGTCTGAATAAAAGGTACCTAACGTTAGTATAAAACTGGGTTAAATCAAAACCCCACATCAAGTTTCATAATGTTGAGTTGTTGACGAAGCAATACAGCTTAAAACTCCAAAACCAAATCTTTGTACCAATTGAAGTTTGTAACTTTCTTGTTCACTTGGGTCTAATCACAATGACGTGTGACTGAACAGGACTTCCTCCTTATGATTTTGCTATATAATCTCAACGACGAATCATGAGTCTTTCTCATACCTCATTACAAGTTAGTTCAAAACAAGAATGGAACCTGAGATCACCGTGACTTCTCAGGAACTCGTCAAGCCCTCTTCTCAAAACCTAAATCATCTGCCTTTCCATCATTTCTCTTTCCTCGATCAGCTTTCTCCTCCTATTTATATGCCTTTTCTTTTCTATTACGACAATAACACCAGTCTCTCAGACAGGGAACGAAGTGATCACATAAAGAGTTCGTTGTTTGAAATATTGAATCTGTTTCATCCCTTAGCGGGACGCATCAAGGACTCTGGTGATGTTGTGTGCAATGATGTGGGTGTGTCTTTCTTCGAAGCCAAATCTAACTGCAATATGTCACAGAGTCTAGAAAACACTAATCCCAATGAACTCAACGAATTACTTCCATTCAAATTTCATAAGTGATTCCTCGCTACTTAAAACTCTTTCATGTTCTTGTCTACAAGGTTAGTGTTTAAAGTCTTTTGTTAATCTCCAAATGTGGTCTTTTATTGGGGCTTTCCATCTGAATGAAAATACGCTTTTGGCTGACTGGAATTACTCATTTTGCTGCCATTTGTTGTCATTTTTTATAGGTTCATTCTGATGGACAACCTAAGCTTACCACGCACGGAAGGAAAGCAACTATTAGTGAGTTCTATGGTAAGCAAGTCCGTAATCATTTAGCACAAATGTTATGCTGTTCATATTTTTCGCTTAAGCTTTTTGTGGATATGACCATTCTCTTCAATAGGTCTCTTATTTTCAGTTACTTAAAAGATCGATTTACAAATTGGGGGTGTATAGAATGGGAATGCTGTGGAATGTTTGATATCTAATTCGTTTTGTGGACTTAATGTCTTGTCTTTTGAAGGTGTGATACTACCATCACTTCAGCTATTACACAGCAACATAGACGAGTTGCAAACCGCAGACATTGGATTTGACTTTAAAAGACTCAGTAAGAAGATAACAAAAAAGGCTCGCAGTAGTAGATTCAAAAATGCCGGGTTAGAGCGTGAAGAAGAATGTGGAATCTGTTTAGAAACTTGTACCAAAATGGTGTTGCCTAATTGCTGCCATTCAATGTGCATCAAATGCTACCGCAATTGGTTATACACACTCCACAAATCTTTGAAACTTTTTGACCTCATGAAGGAGCTTTCATTTACTAAATCTCCATTGATTGCAAATCTGCAGGAACTTGAAGTCTCAGTCATGCCCGTTCTGTCGTGGCAGCATGAAGAGAGTGAACTCAGAGGATTTGTGGGTGCTTGCAGGTGACAACGACGTAGTGGATGCAAGGACGGCATCAAGGGAAGATTTGTTCAGATTCTACTTCTACATCAATAGCCTTCCAAAGGATTACCCAGAAGCTCTCTTCTTGGTTTACTACGAGTACTCAAATCTGCTTTAGAATCTGGACAAACAAAACTTTGTACAGATTTTTAGAAAGTAAATGTATTGTATAGAATGTAAAACTGTGTTAAAAGGCTTTTGGAAGATTTGATGCAAATGCCAAAGCCTTCAGCTTTTACACACTATTAATTGTGAAACGCGACAAAGATAGAAGCTTGACTGCAGCAAATAAAGATCTCTTCTCATTTTCTTAACCAAGTGGCAATGCAGGATGTAATAATTCACAAATGATATCTAATCAGTGTTTGCAATAAAACTGAAGAACCATCAACGAAACAAAACATAGTTTACAGATATATGCTTGTCCTTAAAAGACTGACTATCAGCAAATAAAGTAGAGAGAAACATTGTATCAATACTTGGTGGTAAGTGGACTTAAGTAGTAGGAATGGCGCCATTTTAGATGCAGCCAGAGATATCCTAAGAACGTGAGGTTCCTTTTTCAGTCTCCTCGCCTCCTCTTTCCATAATCTGCATCTCTTGACCTCGACCTATGATCATCTTCAGCCATTCTTGATCTGCTTCGTGATTTCAAAGAAGATTGTCCTCTATCGAACTCATCAGAATCACGGTCTCTCTGCTGCTTATACTCACGGTGACTATCTTTCTCTTCCCGGTGACTCTTGTGTCTTCTATCACCACTGTTCTCAGACCAATCACGTTCTGTGGTAGCCCGTTCTTTATCTCGTGATGGCTTTTCTTCTTTCTCTTGGTTTTCATCTTCATAACCACCATATTCAGAACCACCTTCTTCACCACCACCTCCATTAGCCTCGCTCCACATGGCTGCAGCATGAACTCCATTCATCCCCGAGCTACCCATTGTTCCCATTCCGGAGCCAAAAAAGGCGGGATTAACATGAGGAGCAATCCCAACCATTCCCATTGCATTAACACCCGGGTATGAATGTTGCATTCCAGGGAAAGCAAGACCTGGATACCCTCCATAACCACCACCCCGACCCATGAATGTAGGATCAAACCCACCAGCTCCCATCATACCCTGTGGATGCATCATACCACCAAATGCAGGACCAGCAAGTCCATGTCCATATGGTCCAGCACCAGAACCACCAGCCATGTTATTTAGCCCTCTTCCTCTCATTGCACCACCCCAAGGACCTCCACGATTTCCCATTCCTTGGCCACCACGTGCAAATCCACCTCTCCCGTAGTTTCTCACACCATCTCCATTTTGCGTATTCATGTTATTGTTGTTGTTGTTGTTACCTCTTCCCATTCCCTCACTCAGAGGTCTTCTGTTCTGAACTTGGTTTTGGCCTTGGTTCCTCCCAGTGAAATTAGCTCCCATTTGCTTCAATGTTTCAGGAGAAGCAAAGGCTACAACACATGCTTTGCCATTGAAAACGTAACCATTCATTCCTTCTTTGCAAGCAGCAGCAGCAGCTGAATCATAAAACTCAACCTGACAATATCCCTTAGATTTGCCACTAACTCTCTCGTCGAAAAACTTGATCTCTTTGACTCTTCCATACTGAGATAGAACACTCTCAATCTCTGCATCTGTCGTCCACCAGTGTAACTCTCCTACAAAAAGCATGGTGTTTCCATTGTCCACAACAAATGGTTGTGTTGGGCTTTTGTTCACCATAGGATTTAGATTTACACTCATCTGACTAACAGGAATCTGCTGAGAACCTTGAGGAGCACCACCATACGAGTTATGCACAGGAAGCTCAGGCACACTTGCTGAATTCCCTGAAAACCCGTGGGTGTTCAACACAACAGATGATGATCCTTGCGGAACTATTTTGTTGGATTGGATATCAATATTCAACCCTTTTGCTCCAAAAGGAGATCCTTGATAAACATCTGATCTTGTTTCGGGTCCACTGATTCTATTATGCCCTCCATCATTTGGATAATTCCCTTCAACTGTACCTCCAGATGCAATTCCCATTCTTGGTTCAGCAGCAACACTACTATTCTGAACTTGACGACTTGTATTACCTGTACCAACGACTTGGGTTGGTGGTGGAGGCTGATGATGAGCTTGGAAGAAACTCTCACCCACATTGACATCGCTATACAGATCATCGTACTCATCATCATCTCCCATCAGTTCTTCATCTGCTAGAGCAGGTATAGTTCCGCTTCCTTGATGAAGTATCTTCGGATTACCTCCATATTCATTTTCTTCAGTCATTGGATTAATACAAACTGGCCAGAAAATACAAGAAAAATTAAAAACTTAAACAATACATCCTTCTACAGAAAAATCACAGATACATCCTACTGTGTAACCTTCCTTGCCGGCTTTATTATATATGAAGAACTCAAAAAGTACATCTTTTCACAGAAATTACAAATCAGCCTATTCAATTAGGCTGAGACTCTTTGCAGGCCATTGATTGAACATCAAATTAGATATGTCTGCAATCCAGAAAAATGAAAAACAGGAACTTTAGCTTATAGATCTGAAATTTGGGGATCTAGCTCGATAGTTCTTCTCTCCATTAAACGATTTATATAAACAAGGATGTTACAAGATTTCATATAGAAGAGATCAAATTACATACGTAGTTGTGATTTACAATGAAAATGAAAAGAACACATAGATAATCTTAAACATAAGGTTCTTACAAAATCGAAAAGGAAATATAAACAGATCTAGAAGGAAAGTTACAGTTCAACGATATGGTAAGAACATCGATTAAAAGAACAAAGACTCGAAAGAGATTAGCCTCGCGAAATCGAGGATCGAAACAGGAAAGACAAAAAAAACCTACGCTTGCTTACTTTTAACTCCTTGCTGCCTCGACCTCTCTGTCTACGGAAGTTGTGATTCCGACAAGCTCCGGAATTAGTTTATCGCAGAGAACCAGAGCTTCAACGAATTGATGAGATCGGAGGGAGAATCGCCTTCGTCGACACTCGGGAGATGTTCTTCTCTTATCCGATTATAACAAATGAAAAAAGCGTTTACCTTTTTTTTTTTTTTTTTTGTCAACAGTCTTGTCGTAATAAACTTTTTATTACCTGTAATACCCTATTTTTAATGGTTTAACCAAATAAATGACTAAAATGCAATGACGTATGTTAAAAACATATGAAAATCATTTCTTACATGTAATGTGTTTAAGTTGTTAACAAATCTTTGTATTATTTATTTTCTTTTGCAATCTCATTTATTATTAAACCAAAGTAAAAGCACTGCAAACAAGCAAACTTTAAAGTGATAAGAAATTGAAAACCACAAATTACAAACCGAAAAGACAAATAGTAAAAGAGCCAACCAAACGTAAATTGTTTCCTTCCGTAGCTAATGGAGTATATCTCTGAAGATAAGATGTAATTCATGAAAAATGACATGAAAATAAACCAAAGCTATAACATTTCTGGAACCAGGCGAAATCGAAACCAAACTACTAATTAACGTTTAGAAAAAATAGATGTCGATCAGACTTTTAAAGTAAAACAGAAAACGAAACAAATATCTTCACCAAGAAAGCTAATATCAAAAAAGAAGTGCGCTAGATCAAACCTAAGAGAATACAAAGAGTAATGGGAAAACCAAGAATTAGCATACCAAAAGAAATCTAAACCAAAATATGAAACAAGTGATGACAACTCATGACAACCACAACCAAAAGCTACCCAAATCATACCTAACTAGTGCAAACCTGGTTCAAAAACGACCAATTCATAACACATTTTGGACACACATTCATGCCTAATTTATTCGTAAATACTTTATATTTCTTAAGAACCCATTTTAATGTTCATCTATATTTACTCATTTGCCTGTACTATATAAAACAAATTTACAGAAGAAATAAATTATTTGTATGCTGTACAAAATTTGCCTCTATTTTATAAAGGGACTTATTGCGGTGTTGATATGCAAATTATGGAGAAATAAAAACTTCAGTTGTGTAAATTGCATAAAGAAAAATAATAATCATGGTAACAAGATTTATTTGACTTTTACATACCTTTTTCTTTTCTTTAATTTGTCTGAAAAAAATATGACTAACAAGCCTAGCTTACACTGTGTACTCGTGGACCCTAAAACTCATCCAAGTAACTGAAATGGATTATTTCAGAACAGACATTCACATGATGCTGATGCATCTATTTTATGAAGCAGCTTCAAAACATTCCCTTGAACACTGGATTTGTTCGGCATATGCTTGCTCCATATTCCTCATAATCCTCTTTCGTTCTGCAGCTCTGCAACCACAAAAAACCATATCGATTAAGTCAAAGACATCAAGCTATTAGATCTCTATTCAATCTTGCGGGTTTTTAGTCCTTGGTAACGCATTTCAACTCCATAAGAACAGTACAAGCAGCTTGGTTCTATCATTTTAACTGGAAATGAGTTTTTTACATACCGCGAAAAACTCAGGAGTTGATGAAAGCACAGAGCCTCCAAACCACACTGCAAACCTCTGGACAGGATGGCTCACAACATTAACCTCCACAGCTTGAGACTGCAGTTTGTAAATATTAACACAGGTTAATGGAAACTGGTTATATATAAACCATATATCTCTGTTTTCTACACACACACAAAAAGGAAGTCACCGTAATTTGACCACCAGTACGAGCGTTATTAGCAAGAACACGAGCATCTACAATTTTCTTAAGATCCCTTTGCAATCTCCTTCCGAAATCTTTGAACATAGTTGAACCTCCAGACAACACTATATTCTGAAATAATTTCACAAAATCTGTCAGTACTGAAATACTCTGCAATTGGATATTATTTTCCCACTCTGAGGAGTCTGTGTTTCAGACCTTGTACAAAGCTCTTCGTGTGTCAATCGGTGCAGACTGAATACATTTGTCTATTACAGCTGGTAAAGCAGTTGTGAAGTCATTGCTGTATATCTCTGGATTAAAGAAGACCTGTATCACAACAACTCAACATTAATCATCGATGACAGCAAAATAAAAGTGCATCAACATTAAGTGAAATTAAGTCCCGCTGCTGTTTCTCGATTCAGTCATACAAAAGACATCAGATTCCAATGGTCCAGTAAAAACAGCTAAACACTAAGTAGATAACATTTAGCTACAGCCAATATCCTTTTTAGCAAAGCATTTCATATCAGCACAGCTCAGTAATCAGAACAGAGTGCTGAAAATATCTGATAATCAATAACAAACATGAACAACTCAATCCCATACGAGGAACTCATCTAACTGAAATTTCCTTAATTATAATGCACCTATACAGAAACCAGGTCCTTAATTTTGGCCATATTATCAACTTAGGAATTTTTAATGAAACAGAGAGCTGGTAACATACCTCAGGTCCAAGGAATCGTTCATATCCCACGTCACAAGTGTATGGTGCACCAGTCTTTGGCTTAACTCCTTTCCATTGTTTAATATACTTTGCTGGTTCTTTGTCGTGCTTATTAAACTCCTGCAACCATATATGAATGTTAAGTGATCTTTTTTCTATTTTCCTGTGTCAGTCGAACGGTTTCAGCATACAGGCCAGTAATCAATCATTCAAAAAGAATATTCTACTTGACTTAAAGATTAACCACTCAGCATTACTTTTACAATGTCTGAACAAGTGTAGCCGTACATTTCCTTCACTTTACGCGCTACATCAAAAGAATCTTCTGGTGGTATATTCTCTCCTCTTTCCTACAGTAAATATTATAATGAGAAGTTCCATGACCGTAATACATTAACTTAAGCCAGTAAATACCTTCTCTAAGTATATGAGCACACCATCTAACACATAAAAGCTGGAGAATGAGCTACCATACAACGCAAAAGTTGGATATTATTCATGTAACTGCTTATGTACCTTTGAAAACTTAACCATGAAAGAAGACCAAAAGTATACTAAGATAAATTAGTGTACCCGCATGAGTTGCTGGATAAAGAGGGTGACATCTTTGCCAGCAATCGGAATCGACTTGATACAGCTCGCGATAACATAACCTTCTGCAACAGGTACAACGTGAGTAGCCCCATCTCCAACATCTACTACAACCCCTGTCATCTCACACTAAGAAGAACTGTAAGTAAAATTACAAAACAAACATAAACAAAAGACAAGAGAACATGTTTATATTTTGCTAAACGGTAAACCCCATAAAAGCAAGAAGCTGTGTAATAGTAGAGGAGTTACACTAACAGGTTTTTGAAACTCATCCCCTTAAAACAAAACCGAATAGAGTATAATCAAGTACTGACCACATGGATGTCAATTACATGCCCAGCAGTCAAATTTAAGGTTTCATACAATCCACTAGAAACTTTAACATAAAGTAGCCTAATACGTATCATCTTATCCCAGCAAACAACTTAAACACTGGGAGAAAAGATATGTGTTACATACCTTTGATGTTGTGTACCCAGCCGCAAGTGCAAGAACTGAATTAACAGCAATGTAAAGCCCGGGAACATTGAATGTCTCAAACAAAATTTCTCCTGTGTATTCTCGACTTTCAGGAGGTGTAAGAGGACTCTCAGTGAGTAGAAAGTAATGATCTTCTGGGTCGCATCTCAAATAATTGAATATACACTGCTGCCAATATCTTTCCATAGCATCCCAATCCTCAACTTGACCATGCTCGATTGGATAATGAAGATTATGAGTACTACTAGACCGCGATTTTGCAAGAGCTTCATCTCCGATAAAGAAATCTAGATCAGCAGCAACTCCAGCGTTGTGCTGGGTTTGCCAATTTGCCTTCAAAGTGCTCTTGGATTGATTCAAAAACGACTCGTTAACTGCAACTACTGTTGGTAGGATAAAACATGGCTCTACGTTACCCGCAAATCCCATTTTAGTATATCTGCAATACACACACATAAATGAATGTAGCAAGGAAGAAGATCTGGATGCAGCATTTCTTCAAACACGTTAAGCGCATTAGGCCTATCAAAATCTATAATTGAACGTACCCGGTTCCATTGTCGATGACAACAGCGGGTCGAGAAGTCGGATCCATTACAGAAACTACACCAACGATCTCTAAAACAAAGAACAGTTCGCCAGACGGGGAAGAATCTGCGACTGGAGATCCAAAGAGTATCAAATATAAGATCGATTATTTCTATCCTTAAAACACTAAAAACCCTAGAATTTTCCGATCGAACCTAAGCTTGCTTATTCTCGCGCCTTCCTCCGTCAAAGGAAGTTGAGTTTCCGACAAGCTACCACGTAATTGTCACTCGTAGGCTACGAGAAACAATGCAGGGGAAGAGAAGATATAATAAACTTTCCCGGAAAACCAAAGATTTCCGTGAAATTCAGCGAAACCTCAGATCATAGGAAAAGTCGCCGTCGTCGATTTGTACTTTATCGGTGTGAGATTTTTTCTGATAGAAAACAAAATGAACTACTACTGTTTTAAAATTTGGCTTCGTCCTTATGCTCTATGGTTAAATCGGTTTAACCAAACAAAACCGACTCAACAACCAAGCTTGATTTTAAAAACAAAACATATTTCAATTACATTGAGCCGTAAACCAATCGAACAAAAAAGTAAAAAACGATAAAGTGTACTTGATAATTGAGTTAATTAGGATGTGTAGTCAAAGACAAGACCTAAAAAACAATCTTAGAACATCTCCATCCAATGGGTTTCTTAACATTTTAATAATAATATTTTAATAAATATTTATCTACTATTAAATTTTAATATTTTTAATTAAATTTGAACCAATCAAAAGGTAACATGTGTAAAAAGGATTTTTAAAACAAATTTTTGAGGTTCTTAAAGTTCTATATTAAGAACTCCATAATACGATCTCTCATCATTTTCTATTTTTTCAATATTTAAAAAAATTAAGAACCTTATCTAAGATACATGAATGGAGATGGTCTTAGATCTTAAGCGATAAGACGCTTGAACCACCACCAAAACCTATTTTACATATAAACCTCTTTGTCGTCTGTGGAAATTAATTTATGATCCAATCATCAAATTATATTTTAACAGTTATGAGATCAGAAAAACCAAACATATTATGGTCCATAAAAAACATCCGTTCTAGAGATCTACCAATCATTACATATTTTGTTTATATTAATCGTCTTCAAGACATGAAAAACCATCATATAGTCTCTTAATATCCATATAAGACCAGTGAAAGGGTTTTAATTAACAAAATCTCGGTGATGCCAATTCTAATGTTTCACCATCAAAATCCGAAAGCAGACTTGCCCATTTTTTACCTGTCGGCAAGACTAGTAGTGGCTTGAGATAAATTATTCAAGTTCTCATTTCTCAACATGTGTAACTTTCTTACTTGATTATCAATGGAGTTTTTGGGGATCTCGACACTTCATCTTGTACACTTTAGTCTTATTTAAAACAATGCGATATTTATTGCAGTTCATAAAAGATTTGTTATGTAATAGTTGCGTACCTAAAAATTCGGTCAGTTTTGCTCTTAAGTTGACATGTTTTGAGATAATGATTTTTTGTTCTTTCTAGATCTTGTTATTGGTTTACAAACGTCGTTCGAGTATTGTGATGACAAACTTACTTGTCCATGAGGGTACCTAGTAGATTTTTTTTTTCTTTCTTTTGTTTATATACATTTTAATTTCGTATAGTTTATAAAACTCTCAACTAGCGATTTTAGAGATATTAAAAATATTTTTAATGCATGGACGCCTATTAGAATTTTTTGGTTTAAATCATTAGTAGAGATGACCTCACGCCTCTCCTTGGGCCTATCTAAGTTCACAAGCCCTCAGCAATGGTCCGTCTTGGCCTCGATCAAGAAAGAAGAACGACCCAAAATCTATCTCGATCCCACTTATACACAGTTAATGCACAACAGGGCAGTTCAATTATCCGCAGACACATTACATAGTTGAATTATCCAATAATTCGACGAATCAGAACAAAAATTAAGACCTTTTGCCTAGACCCCTCAAATATATATATTTGTTTGGCCCCAAATCTTACAATCTTTTTATAGCAAAATGGTGTGAGAGCACCTTGCTTATTACTTCCATTGTTAAAGTTCAAACCATGTAGATAATTTTGTTGTTAATTTTTTTCATCTACTGTGCGTAGTTATTTTTGTTCTTTATCTATGTATTTCATTTTTTTAATTGAACAAAATCTATAGAAAGAAACTTTATGAATTACTAGGTATCTGAATAATTATAAGTAAATTGTTATGTTTCTTATAATTTTGTTCATTTATATTATCTTTTTGTTAAAATATAGTTTTCTTTATATTCATAATATTCTCATGCATTGATTCTCCAAATTTGTTGTCTATTTTAGTTTTAACTATTTTTGTTATAATAAGTTTTCAGTTAAAAAGATAAAATTAATAAAATCTTATTTGCTATCAATATCGTAAAAGATATTATATAATTTTAATACTAAATATATATAAAAAGAACTATAGAAATCTAAATTGTTATTGGCTATAAAATAATTTCTCAGGCTTTGTGTTTGAGACTTAAACGAGTTTTATCGAAACTCATTTCTGAAACTCAGTCGACATTGCTGCTGGGAGACTCATTTCAGATAATATTTTGATTGTTTAGAAGATGTTTTATGCCTTAAGAACTAATAAGGCTGTGAAAGGTTAATTTATGGACATAAAAATGAATATGAGCAAAGCATATGATAGAGTACAATGAAATTTTGTCGCTACTTTGTTGAGAAAGTTAGGATTTTGTGTAAGTTGGATAAAATGTATCATGTATTGCATAACTAGTGTTGAATATTATGTAATTATGAGTGGTCCTCCGGGTGGAAGTATTATTCCACATAGAGGTTTAAACAAGGGGACCATTTGTCATCCTATCTATTTATCCTTTGTACGGAAGTGCTCATTGCCAAATTGCAACATGCCAAGCAACGAAAATTCATTACAAGTTTATCAATTGCACGTGCAAGACCAACTGTCTCTCATCTTTTATTTGCTGTCTGAGATGGTCACAAAATAAAGGTCCATCGAATTCTTGGGACACTAACATAGGAGAATGGGTTCCAATTTAGGTCTTCCGGAAAATATAGGAGGAGCCAAAACAAAAGTTTTCGCTTTTGTGCGAGAAAAGTTTCAGGAAAGGATAAATAATTGGTCTTCCAAAATTCTATCAAAAGCATGAAAGGAGGTCTCAATTAAATTTGTTCTTACAGCTTTACCAACTTATGTAATGTCATGTTACTGTTTATCTAAGGCGGTTATAATGAAGTTGAACTCAGCTATAGCTAACTTTTGATGGTCAAACTCAAAAACATCCAGAGGTATACACTGGCAACAATGGGAAAATTATGTAAACCAAAGTCCGAAGGAGAATTGATCTTAGAGCCTTGGAGGATTTGAACTCGGCTCTTATGGCTAAACAACTTTGGCGACTTCTGGATTTTCCAGATTCATTTTTGGCTAATGTGATGAAGGGACGATATTACAAGGAACAGTGTCCCTTTATGGCAACAATGAAAGCTTATCCTTTTTATGGATGGCGAAGCATTTATTCTGCTAGATCTTAAGTATCTAAACAGATCATTAGAAAAATTGGTGAATATCAAGGTCTAGCAAGATCCATGGATACCGGATATTGTTCCCCGGCTCGCATATACTTTGAGTCTGAATTTGTTTTCAGATTGGACTATTGACCAATTCGTTGATTATAGATCTGGATCATGGAAAGAAGTTTTAGTCCATCAACATTTCGAGCCTAGAATTGTTAGACTAATACTGGGCATTCCAATTCCTAAAAGGCAAAGACCCGATTACTGGGGCTGGCACTTTACTAAAACAGTGCGATACTCTATCAAATTCGGGTATCACATTGCATAATCTTTTTCTTTGTTAGAGGTGGGACAATTTGGTCCAAATTTTCAAGCATTGCATAACAAGATTCGGACATTAAACTGTCCAAATAAAATTGAACATTTTATTTGGCAAGCCTTATCGGTATGTACTGCAGTGAACCAAAATCTAACCCAGAGATGAATATATTGCGACACTAGCTGCACACTTTGTGATGCAGACCAAGAGACTATTAATCATGATGCCCACCAGCGTTTCAATTTTGGGCCGTCTCATGTATCCCATCTGTGTCTGATATTTTTCATGGAAAATCTATTTGGTACAATCTTGATTATTTGTTCTGGCGCCTACCTGATCAAGACGAAACCAACACTTTTCCATGGATTATTTGGCACATTTGGAAAGCACAAAATAATCATTGATTTTCCAGTCAAGATATAGATCCCCACAATATATTGAATCAAGCGGAAGCAGATTATAAAGAATGGTTTGCTGCTCGAAATGAACTTAAGGACTTTAGAGTACCCTTAAAAGTTCATACCGATTTTAAAAACTCTCCATTGGCTTTTCCTTCCACATCCAATCTAAGTTTCACATGATACAAATGTTTTGTGGACGCTTCCTGAAGGAATACTGACCATCGTACAAGTTTGGGTTGCAACTGCTTTCCAGATTCAGTGGGAGGAGAGTAAATGGGAGCTCGAGAAGCTCACCAAATTCTTTATGCCCTTCATGCAGAGGTTGAAACTATTCTTTGGGCAATGAAGTCTCTCCTGGCACTACAAATCACGGAGGTAGAGATATCGTAAGATTGTGAGACGGTATTGAAGATAATAAACCGTCTAGAGGAGTGCTGGCTTTCCTCCCTTACCAGGAGGAGTTCCTAAGGCTAAGTTCTTTATTTCTTATATCTCTCTATATGTTATTCCAAGATCTCTTAATCATAAAGCGAATGCTCTCGCCTGTCGTATAAGAGAGTTTATTTATTATTTTTGATGTAACTTTTACCTATGTGATATGAAATCTAAATTATTATTAAGAAGAAAAAATTGTGTTTTACTGTTTATTTTAAATTTTCTTTTGTTACATTAATATAATCCTTTTAAAAATAAATACATTATATTTTGTCACAAAAAAAATATTGTCGGGTTTTTTATTAAGCTTTCTTTAGAGCTTCTCCAGTGGAGATTGCAAACACCATATTTAGTGTCAATTTTACTCCAATCAGACTGCAAAACTCACAGCAAAACAGCAAATTTGCAGTTTAATGAACATGTCAACACCAAATTTGGTGTCAAACTATTCATGGAACGGCAAAATTATATATAATATTTTATTATTTTATTGGACATATATTTCATATAAAATTATATGCTTGAAGAAGATTTAGAGAAAGATTGAAGGAAGAAGACGAAAAAGAGAGAGAGATATAGAACGGCGATGAAAAGTTAGTGTGTCAAAACCCTTCTTTTATGATATTTGGCTACATGGGCCAATTTCAATTTCTTTACGTTTTGTTACTTAAAATTACATAAAAATGTAGAAATAAACTCACTACAGATCATAAAGATAATACTAATATATATATATATATATAGCCAAACAAATATGAAACTACAAATAATAGAAACATAAAAATACAAATACTAAGACCTTAAAAGTACAAAAATAAAACCAAACAAACATACAAAACAAATCTAACTTTAAGAACATAATATAAATTTAAATGATAATCTAATATCCGGGAAATTATTTCTGGTTCCGCTTAGCAAATCATAGTATTGAGAGAACTCTTGAGGGTTACTTGGTGGTATTTGGTCTTCACCTTGAGTTTGTTGTTTTTCAATATGTTCTCTTTCAACTTGATCGTTTTGGTACCGAGATACTTGATATTGAGATCCATGATATTGGCTGTTAGAACCTTCTTCGTGCTCTTCATATTGGTTTGTTGGTACTCCTGTGCTCAGAATAATATCCCTTTGATTTTCAATATACGCCTGACACGCTGGATCGATTATAGAACTTAAATTCGCAAATAATACTCTATTCTCTTCTCTCATTCTTTGTACATCGGTGATAGACAAGTTTTCCATGGTGTTTTCTCAAATACCAAACTGTCTATTTAATCAATTGCAGTACAGTATGGTGTCAATCCAATGGGAGAGTAACTAGCAATCAAGATATAATCTACTTATTCTAATCTAAGCCAGATTCAGTTTTAGCGAGTGGTTATCTATCCTAGGTGACAACGAAATCTTAAAACAAAATGCTAAAAACGAAACAAAGTATTAGAATGTAAAGACATAGCATTAAAAGTAAATGTAATAGTAAAACAAATAATCAAGTGCAACACGAAATCTCAACCTAAAGCAGAGTATTAAAATCACGAAAATTCAATAGAGGAAAAACGGGTTCTCGAGGTTTAGGATCAATGATTAGGGTATTCCTAGGGGTTCTAGATTTATCTATCAACCTATTTAGATGACCTCTAAGCAAGGAATCACAAAGTAATCACATTCGCTCTTGCGCAATGGGACCTCTCCTAAAAGACAACCTGACTTGACTCTCGCCCAACGATTGGAAATTCAAGAGGCCTTAATTATGGACCTTACAAAGCCTAATAACACCCTAGACAATCAATCTCTTGAGCTAGGAAGATGCTATCTTAACTTAAGCATGTTCAAGTGATTCCCCAAACGCCTCTCGGAGGGGATTCACCAAGAGATCGAATTGCAATTGATCAGAAAGAAACAAGCATTAAGAACACTTAAATTAAAGAGATCTAAGACCTTAATTAAACATAAATAAATCTGGAAATCCCTAAGTTTTCCCCTAATCTCACCCTTTCCTCAAGAACCCTAGACTAACTTACTCAGAATTCATGAAATAAAACATAGACTTAAAATCGAAAATCAATTGCATAAAACTTAAGACTAAAAAATCGTAAATGCCTTTGTAAAATATGAGACTCGAAAATTGCTAGAAAAGATTGTCTATTAAAACTTGAAATTCTAGTACAATTTATAGATCAAAAGATCTTAAAGAAAAAGGAAAAATACTTAAAGAGAAAAAGGGAAAATTCCCTAGAAAGAAAAATGGGAAATTCCTTTAAAAAGTGAAAAGGAAATTTCCTTAAGAAAGAAAATAGAAAAAGTCTAAAATAGTTGTTGGGCTTGCACAAATGGGTCTTGATGGGCCTTTTTCGCAGAGAAACCCAAAAAGTCAATCTTCGTCCGAAGTCTTAGTTCTGGTCCGAAAATCCACTCGACCAAGTGTGGTCGAGTGTCATGCTCGAATGTCATTGGTATATGCCAAATCTTCTAGATCACATCCTGAACTTCAACTTTAAGCCAGCCGATTTTCCATTGGTCTTCTTGTAGTCCGAAATTCTTCATGAAATACTCCAAAAAGTGCCTAAAAATACCCTTTATGCAATGTGTGCAATGCCCAACACTAAGTATGCAAATTATGCCTAAAAGAACCTAAAACTATGATAATAATGCACGTATGAATGCAAAACATGCTAAATAATGGCCCTAAAATGTGGTAAAATACAGACACATCAATCGGCCATGTTTTGTCGTGCCTCGACCTTTTTTCTTTGTATCTTGACCTTTTTTTTAAGAATTTCATTTCTTTCAGACGTACCTTTAACAATAGCTTTGATACGCTTTTCATTTTTCTCCATCAGTTTTTTAAATTGTTCATCAGCTTGTTGTTTTCGCTTTGTTTTTTTCACACCCATAGGTCTTTGAGAAAAATTAAAATTGTTTTCTTCACCACTCGTATTAATATTGAATGAATTCATACCAGGGGTTGGTGATGAGTCCTCTTGTAGTGATGGAGATGAAAATGGAGTACAACCTTTTTCTGGGATTGCAGCAGTTCTATTTATGTGGTTATTTGAAAATTATTCAATATCTTTAAAGACAGGCCATTCATGATCGAATTTGAAACCTTTTTTGTATTTGGCATTTTGTGTTAGTAACATCTTCACTTGATTTAACTGATTTAGTATTGAAACAAAAGAAAAAAAAGTAGAATTATATTAGCAAGTGAAATAATAAATAAAGATATAACAAATAAAATAATCCAATATATATATATATATATATACACACTTACAATGTCTTGTTCGGAAGCTTCGCTAGGATTTTTATTTTTGATATGGCTAATGCATCCCCTCAACTTGGATACTGCAGTAAGGATTGTTGACATTCAAATTTGTAAAGATCTTCTTGACTTTGCTGAGTTTGAGAAATCTCTGATCTTTTGTATTCAGTCTGAACTCTTTTCCAAAATTGCTCGCCATATTGGTTGATTCCTATGATGGGATTTTGGGAAACATCAAGATACACATGACATAATTGTGCATCTTCTTCAATAGAATATGAAACAGAGCGAATTGAAGTAATTTTAGAAGCGATTTTAGTTGAAATGAGATAAATGAAGATGTGTCCTCATTCAAAGAGAAGTATACATTTTATAGAGAATCGAAGGCAAAAACAATGGCTAAGATTGAAAGGTTCTTTATGAAAAATATTAACAGCTAAGATTGAAAGATTCTTTGTTTGGACATGAAATGACTACTCAAACCAACAGTTAGATTTTGGTTTAAAAAACAATGGCTAAGATTGAAAGATTCTTTCTCAGGACATGAAACGACTACTCAAATCAACGGTTAAATCTTGGTAAATAAAATCAACGACTAAGATTGAAAGATTCTCTCGCATGACATGAAATGACTACATAAAGCAACGGTTAGATCTTGGTTAAATAAAGCAATGGCTAAGATTGAAAGATTTTTTCTTAGGACATGAAATGACTACTCAAACCAACGGTTAGATTTTGGTTAAAAAAAAGCAACACCTAAGATTGAAAGATTCTTTGTTAGGACATGAAATGACTACTCAAACCAACAATTAGATTTGGTAAGAAAAAGCAACGGCTAAGATTGAAAGATTCTTTCTTAGGACATGAAATGATTACTCAAACCAACAGTTATATTTTGGTAAAAAAAAGCAACAACTAAGATTGAAAGATTCTTTCTTAGGACATGAAATGACTACTCAAACCGATGGTTAGAGTTTGGTAAAAAAAGCAAGGCTAAGATTGAAAGATTCTTTTGGAGGACATGAAATGACTACTCAAACCAACGGTTAGATCTTGGTAAAAAAAAAGCAACGACTAAGATTGAAAGATTCTTTCTCAAGACATGAAACGACTACTCAAACCAATGGTTATATCCTGGTCAAAAAATTCAACGACTAAGATTGATAAATATCAAATCAGTATCTTACACTATAAAATGAGTATCATGTTTGGGCAACTAGATGAATAATACCAACTTCTTTTTCTTTCTAATATAAGATGAATTTAAACTATGGTAGTTCATCTCATACTTCTTCTATTTCTGTTTCTTTAGGTTCATCTTCTTCATCTTCAGGTGATGAATACGACGTTATACAAAATCAAGTAGTATCTCAAATTACTGCAAACAACAATTTCATCATCTCTCAAAACCTATTTCAGTCTGAAGGTTTCCATGGCGGATCTATTCCGGGTCATCAGGTTATCAATCGTGACCGAGAAAATGCTTCGCACAATCTTTTCAGTAATTATTTTGCAGATAATCCTTTGTTTACTGAGATAATGTTTCGACAAAGATTTCAGATGAGTCGTCCTTTGTTTTTGAGAATTTATGATGATGTACAAAGACATGATAATTACTTTGTTCAACGAAGAGATGGTGTAGGTAAACTTGGATTGTCTGGTTTGCAAAAGATAACAGTTGTATTTCGAATGTTGGCGTATGGTTCGCCGGTAGATTCAACCGATGAGTACATCAAAATAGGAGAATCCAGAGCTATCAAAATTTTGAAGCGTTTTTGTTGTGATGTTATTGAGGTGTTTGGTAGTCACTATCTTCGATCACCTAATGCCAACGATATTGCACGGCTACTCCACATTGGTGAAAGTCGAAGATTTCCAGGTATGTTGGGTAGTTTAGATTGTATGCATTGGAAATGGAAAACTGTCTAACAGTTTGGGAAGGACAATATGCTGGTCGTAATGGATCTCCTACAATTATTTTAGAGGCTGTAGCCGATTATGATCTTTGGATTTGGCATGCTTTTTTTTGTTTACCCGTATCTAACAATGATATTGATGTGTTAGAAGTGTCTCATCTTTTTGTTAATCTAGCTGAATGAATAGCTCCACGTACTAATTATGTTATTAATGGAAAAAAACTATGATATGAGTTATTATCTAGCTGACGGTATATATCCGAAATGGTTAACTCTTGTTCAAACAATTCATGACCCACATGGTCCAAAAAAAAATTGTTTGCAAAGAAGCAAGAATCATGTAGAAAAGATGTGGAATGTGCATTTGGAGTATTGCAGTCAAGATTTGCAATTGTAGCCAAACCATCCCGCTTTTGGAATAAGCATGTGCTACATGACATAATGACAAGTTGTATTATAATGCATAATATGATCATAGAGGATGAACATGATGTTGATGCAATCATTGAAGAACAAGTTGAATTTCCAGCAGTAGTAGTTGAGATGGTGGGTGATGATGATTTTAGGTTTCAAGAATTCTTAGCTCGTCATCGAAAAATCAAAGATCGAAAAGCTCATATTGAACACATTTGATCTGAGTATACTTAGTATGATGTAATTTTTTTTAATTATCAAATGTAATCTTATTCAATAAATTATAAAAATATTAATATTTTTATTATATATCTAATTACATGATTAAAATATTGCTAAATATAATATATAATAAGAAAGAAATTTTAAATTTAATAATATAATAATAAAAATATTCTTTTTGATGTAAAATTTGGTGTTATGGTTGGAGATAAAAAATAAAATAAAACATCAAATTTGGTGTTAATTTTACACCAAATATAGTGCTAAGGTTGGAGTTGCTCTTGGACCTTGATAAATTTGAGCATGGCACTGCACATTATTGACATCGAAAACTTAGACCAGCATTATAGGTGGGCTCTAAATGGGTTTCTTGTGAGAAACCCATAATAAAAAAATGAAACAAAATGAAAAAGACTTAGATCCGTTTCTTATTTAAGAAACGATTTGGGTATTAAGAAACCCATATGTGGCAGGCTGTAATTGGTCTTGGCCGAAATAGGGTTGGGGGAAAAAATGAACGAAAGCGCATAAATTTTTTTTTGCTTCTCTCTCTTTTTCGTCTCTCTCTCGCATCTCTCTCTGTTGCGACAAAGTGTGCGATAGTGGCGATTCGAAGGCAGCTGAGCGGATTATCAACGACCGATGGTAGCCGCGACGTCGCCTTACCTTCTCTATGAATCGTTGTTAACCCTCTAATTGGGGTAATTAGATGCATGTTCCTCCTTTTGTCTACTCTTCAATTTGTTTTGCTTGGATAGTGAAAAGGTTTTCATGGGGTTTTGCTGTGGTAGTTTTAGGGTTTGATTGGGGTTTTGTTGTGCTAGTTTTAGGGGTTGATTGGGGTTTTGCTGTGCTAGTTTTAGGGTTTCCACTTGGTGGGCATAGAAGAGAATACAGATTGTGCATTTAGGGATTTTAGAAGAGGCTTCGTCGCATGCTAAGTACAAAGATTCTGCAATAGTGTAATTGATACATTCCTTCGTTTATGGACTTGTAGGTACAGTGAAGTTGTCAAGAGAAGGAAGCAAGAGTACCTGGTAGATCTTGAATCTCAGGTATGATCTTTGATGCTTCTGCCATGTTTTTTGAAAGTAATGTATTGATGGTAATGTTGTGTGTTTCGTGAAGGTTTATTCTTTGAAAGGAGAGAATTCAACACTGTGCAAGCAGCTCATAGATGCAACAGTAAGAGCATCAAGGTATTGTCAGATCACTTGCTCTTTCAATTTGAAAAAGAAAGATTCGTAGTGTATACTAACTTAAGTAACTTGTATGTGAAACTTGTAGAAGATTTGGTAGCAGCTTAAGTCATCTCGTTAAGTTGATTTTTGTGACTAATAAATAACTTATAGATAGATTCATGTTTCAATCCTTAGTATTACAATCGTCTGATAATTAGTCTTGGAAGTTTTTTATGGTTACTCATGATGAAAAATATGGTATTTTTGATCATTAACTATGAGAATTTGGTTTATAAGACTGAAGTTGTTTATGCTTTGTATAGTTTTCTTCTCTAGAGCTTTTACCACCGAACTCTCTGCAAGGAAATAATCTTCATTTTCCTTGGCGAAAGGTTTTTTTGACTTCATTTCTACCTTATGTTCAGTTTTTCTGGTTGGTTGCTTCCTTGTTATCTCATTTATGTACATATTTAGAACTGATTATTTAGACTCAAAGGCTGATGTATTTTCATGATTTCTGTGATTGGACAGTGATTTAGGATTTATATGTTTCAACTTTGAGATTGATTTTGGACATCTTTGAGAACATAGGGTTTGATTTTTGTTGACAAATTTGTTCTTTCTGATCCTTCCTATAATCTAAGAATTTGGTTTATGTAATTGAAGTCGTTTTTGCTTTGAATAGATATAGAAAGAGCTGAAATTTATAAGGCATCTATATATAAAAAAAATTTAAAGGTATTTCATAATTATTGAGATTGAAGCTTTTTATGAGGCATCTATATATGATTAAGCTTTTTATTAATGTTAAAATTTTAGATTAATTTCTGTGATTGATATCTAAGAAGCTCTAATGTTAGCAGCTTAAGGTGAAACTTGTAGAAGATTTGGTAGCAGCTTAAGTCAACTTTTACAAGCTCCAGCAAGCGATTGCAGATACTCAAGTTTCACCTTTCTCTCTCTCGCTTTCTATTAAATGTCATTTACTTTCTGGTTTCGTAGGCTCTATTATTTGATGTCATTTGCTTAACTGAATATGAATTAAGATGAATAAAAGCTTTCAATAATGTTACTGAATATGAATTAAGTTGAAGAAAAGCTTTCAATAATGTTACTGAATATGAATTAAGTTGAATTAAGTTGAATACATAACTCTCATGTCAGATTGTAATAATGTTAGTTGTCTGTCAATTAAATTAAGGTGAATAAAGTTGAATAAAAGCTTGTGTGTCTTTGTTTGTTGTGTGTGTTGAATGCTTGATTTGAGTTGTAGAGTAATGTATCTCATTTAATGGTAACCAGAATTGGTAGATTTAATTAACTTCTGAGGTTATAAAATTAACCTCAGAACCTAATCTATTAACACAACTCTGAAAACACAAAAATACTTTAAATGAATCCATATGATAACTCGGTCACTGGCTTCATGGAGCTTTTAAGCAGTAAAAAAAACCAGACTGCTAGCAACATGTCAGTGACGGATAACCCTATCCTTGGTGAATATGAAGTGCCTCTCTTCAGTTCCCAAGGTGAAAACCACACAGCCAGCAAGAGGAATCCATGGACAGTCACAGAAGATTTGATCTTCATATCGGCTTGGTTAAACACAAGCAAAGATGTCGTAATAGGGAATGAGCAGAGAGGAGAAGCATTCTGGAATGGATTGCAACATATTTTGCTGCAAGTCCAAATGTTTCTCCTCTGAAAAAGCAAGAGGCAGGGCAGTGCAAACAGAGGTGGTCCAAGATAAATGAGAGTACGTGTAAGTTTCCCGGATCTCATCAAGCTGCAACCACTCAGATGACAAGCGGTATGAATGAGGATGATCTCATTAAGTTAGCACACCAGATTTTTGAGAATGATTACAAGAAGAAGTTCAACATGGAGCACGCATGGAGAGCATTGAGACATGACCAGAAGTGGTGTACTCTACACCCTAATAAAGAAACAGAGAAGAATAAAAGAAGAAAGACTGATTCCGGGAAAATTCACTCAGCAGAAGCTTCCCTAGAGGAAGGAGAGTCTCAGGCTTCAGAAGCACGACCACAAGGTGTAAAGGCTGCAAAGAGTAAAGGCAAAAGGACAGCCACAAGTTCAGGAACCGTTGAAGATGGAGATCAAGTATTGGGAAGGATTCAGACTTTATGGGACGTTAGGCAAAAAGACTTTACCTTGAAGCAACAAGAACATGCTCTGAATGAAAATTTGACTAACAAAAAACTGCTTGAATGTATCCTAACTAAAACGGATCCTTTGACTGAAATTGAAGAAGAACTAAAACTAAAGCTAATTAAAGAGATTTTGCTTTGAATCTCTTAAGTTTGAATCTGTGTTGTAAGTTTCAGTTTGTATTTGAATCTTTTGGTAGAATCTATTATGTAGGATTCTGAGGATAAGTTTGAATGTTTGAATCTGTGTTGTAATTGTATTCTCTCTCTGGTTTGTAATGATCTTTGCTTCTGTTTTGTAATGATCTTTGTTTGAATCTGTGTTTTCTGAATCTGTGTTGTAAATGTAATGATCTTTGTTTGAATTTGTGTTGTAAATGTTTGAATCTGTGTTTTCTGAATCTATTCTCTCTCTGGTTTTTCAGCAGTTTCTTGCCGGTTGGGTCATATTTGCAGAGTATGCAAGACCGAGAGAGCAACTTCTCGGTTTAAAGGTTTGTGTTTTGCTCAATTTCTGTAGATTGATTTCATTGCTTTTGATTGACCTTTGATTTTGTTTCTATGTGCAGAAGAGAGCACTCACGGACTCAACATGCATATGGGCTCAACAAGTAAACTCACGGACTCAAAATGTCATGAACTCAAAATGTCACGGACTCATAATGTTGTATTATTGTCAAAATGTCACGGACTCAAATTGTTGTATAATTGTCAAAATGTTGTATGTAGTATTATTGTCATTTCTTATGTCTTACATTATAAATCATTCTCTCTTCCTCTTTACATCTCTTTCAACCAAAAAAATCATTCTCTCTTTTATAACTATTCTCTCTTTTATAACCATTCTCTCTTCTTATAACCATTCTCTCTCATATTACCAAAAATTCATTTTCTCTTTTATAACAATTCTCTGTCATATTACAATATGGCATCGAGCTCCCGTGATGAGCTTGTCGAAGCCTTGAACGAAGAATTCGATAATCTGTTCTACGAAGAATTTAATACTACATTGTACTCTTACAATGATTGTGAAGCACCTCATAAGGAGAGGAAAAAAAGTCATATTGAAAGACATCGTGAAGAAGGACACATGGAACGACTATTTTGCTGAAAATGCAACTTTCACACAACCTATGTTCCGGCGTCGCTTTAGAATGAATAAGTCATTATTCATTCGTATTGTCGATCGGCTATCTACTCAAATTCCTTTCTTTCACCAAAAAAGAGATGCTATCGGAAGGTACGGTTTCTCTGGACTACAAAAGTGTACAGCAGCAATTTGTATCCTTGCATACGGTTGTGCGGCTGATGCAGTTGACGAATATCTCCGGATTGGTGAAACAACTTCTCAGAAGTGCATGGAACATTTTGTTAACGGAATCATTTTATGCTTCGGAGATGTGTATCTAAGAAAGCACACCGCCGCAGATCTTCAAAGGCTACTCATTATCGGAGAGCTTAGAGGATTTCCCGGCATGATGGGAAGCATCGATTGTATGCATTGGGAGTGGAAGAATTGCCCCACTGCTTGGAAAGTGCAATATTCTCGTGGTTCTGGTAAACCAACGATCGTTTTAGAGGCAGTTGCTTCACAAGATCTTTGGATATGGCATGCATTTTTTGGTCCTCCGGGAACTTTAAATGATATCAATATTCTTGATCGCTCTCCGGTTTTTGATGACATTTTACAAGGTCGAGCGCCAAGAGTGAGGTATGTAGTCAACGGGAACGAATATCGTTTGGGTTACTATCTAACTGATGGAATTTATCCAAAATGGGCTACGTTTATCCAATCTATTTCACTTCCCAAAGTGAGAAAGCATCTTTATTTGCCACCCATCAAGAAGCTTGTCGTAAAGATGTTGAGCGTGCTTTTGGAGTTTTACAAGCTAGATTTGCAATTGTTAAAAATCCGGCTCTTATTTGGGATAAGAAAAAAATTGGAAAAATTATGCGAGCATGTATTATACTCCACAATATGATAGTAGAAGACGAACGACATATGTACACCCAGTTCGATGTTAGCGAATTCATGGAGGCAGAATCATCAGGATGTACAATGGTCGATTTCAGCTATTCTACTAATATGCCTTCAAATCTTGTCGATATCATGGCCACCAAAACTCACATTCGTGATAGAACAATCCACGAACAATTGAAGAACGATTTGGTCGAGCATATATGGACCAAATTTTCAACCAATCATGATTAAATTTATTGTGTTTAATATTTTTTTTTTCTTTAAGTATGTTTTATAATTTTTAATTTCCAATATTACTTAATTTATCTACAAAATATTTTAATTTTTTTCCTAAGAAACAACTTAAGAACCTACCATTAATCACACTTCCCAATACAAAACAAAAATATCTCTTAACTCTACTTTTTTCTAATTTAATCATTTTTTATTACTTACATTTCTTATTAAGAGATCACCTATAATCATGCTCTTATAGCCGTAGGTGAAGCGCACCTAACTCATCCTACTCATTTCACCTATAAAAATAAATCTTAGACTGCCGACCATCAAATTGAATCTCATATTCTTTCGGGCAATACACTAAACACTTGTTATCTTTTCTACAAATTCTATACCAATTTTTCACCTTATAATCTCTTTTATCAATAAACCAATTGTATTAATTCCACCACAAACACAAACATTTCATATAAGCTCATTCACTCAATAAAACAATTCAACGGTTCAAAAAGTTTTTCTTGATGGTATGAAATTGAAAACCTACTATGAATCTATGATAGTACTACTATTAAACTAATTTCAATTGACAAAAACTCATTAATGGTCTATAATCTATATAAATTGATTTTTCATCCAAAGTAACCTTTTAAGTCAATTTAATGTCTCTGCAGAAAACCAGAAAACTTTCCACAGTTCGTAATAAATTTATTAGTAGTAGATTAACGGTCTATAAATAACCCCACATACACATATATACATACCACTATAATTCATATAGCCTTTGTCCTTATTCTATCTATTTAAGAAATTTCTTATTTGATTTGTTTTCTCCTACAAAATATAAAGTGTTTTTCGTAAAAATCTTCGGATTCCAGAAAATAAAATACATAACTGAAGCTCGTAACGAATATTTTGGTTATTGAGACTATAATATTTAAATATAAAAAGACAGTACAATTTAGTTGAAAATTTTGGTAATTTGATACAATTTATACTCTACTAGCAATTGGTCCAAAAAAACACCAATTATGTTGAGTGAGAGCATTTATAGAAATTAATTAATTATCTTTTTTATAATTCATATTTATTTTATTTCATGAATTTAAACGATTCAGAGAGATGCTCCCTCTCTCTCTGCTCTGGACACTGCACAAACACAAATTTTTACTGACCACTGCCTTAAACTGGATCTGTGAGCTCTCTCCTCTGACAATCTCCATTATCTCTCTCTCTTCACCTTCGTTGCTCTCTGCTTTTTCCGTTTTCTAGTTGAAAACTGAAGATTCTTTCGATCCCAAGCACTGGATCTCGATTCTTCAACTAAAGTTCGTTGCTTTCTCCGGCTGGGTTTTTAGAGGATCTTTGTTTTTGATCTGTCTGAAATGTTTAATTCGTAGTTTGATCAATGTTGTTTGATTCGATTGTTGTGAGACTATGAATCCTCTTTGCTGCATTGCTCCAGTTTCACTCGATGACCGGACTAACCCGGTGGTGGCGAAATCATCGGCGGGCACTACGAATCACCAGTCTCAGTTAGGTTTAGAAGGACTTCCAGTTCCGAAATCGGGTAGTAACCACGCTTCGAAGCCGTCTTTCTCAACTCAAACCTCTTGGATCAGCCAAGATCAGCTTGAGAGATTCTCTTCTGCACCTGTTGTCTCCGACGACGCGAGTCTCGAGGCAAGGGATGCTTCTTCTTCTAAAGGAAGTTTCTTTTTGGGGAATGCTGTCGGCGCCGGAGCTGGAGTCGCCGGGATCATGTATAAGTGGGTGAACTATGGGAAAGGGTGGAGAGCAAGATGGTTTGAGCTGGAAGACGGCGTTTTGTCGTATTACAAGATCCATGGACCTGATAAAATCGTGATGAATCTGTCCAGAGAGAAAGGCATTAGGGTGATCGGCGAGGAGTCAGTAAGGTACATTAGGAAAGCTAGCTGCGGCAGCAGCAACCGGCTTGGAGCTTCTGCAACTTCAAAGCCTTGTCGACCATTCGGAGAAGTACATTTAAAGGTCTTATATCTTTTTCTATGTTTAAAATTTTGTGTCACAATGATGACATCTTTGCTACTGGAATGTTATGTTAACAATAGATGAACTTGATTACCATGTAAAAGAATGATTTTGATTTTAATTCAACCCATTGCATACTGTTTGCTGTTTTTGATGTTGCATAACAATTGTCGAAGGCCTAGGGGTTACATATATCCAGATCTAGTTTGCATTCCTTTCAATTGTCAGCTGAGGTCATAGTGCTTTATTGTAGGTTTCTTCAATACGTGCGAGTAAGTCTGATGACAAAAGGCTTGCTATATTCACGGGTACAAAGACTCTTCATTTACGTTGTGTATCGAGAGAGAATAGAACAACCTGGGTAGAAGCATTGCAGGTGGCAAAGGATCTTTTTCCTAGAGTGGCCAGCGGCGACATCCTACCCTCGGATGATGCAGTTGTTTCGACCGAGAAGTTGCGTGAAAAGTTACTGCATGAAGGCATTGGTGAGACAATAGTAAAAGATTGTGAAGCCATTATGCTTTCGGAAGTTTCTGTCCTGCAGAACCGGTTGAAGGTTCTCACACATAAACATATTATATTATTGGATACATTGAGACAGTTAGAGGTATGTTTGAGTACTTCCCTATGCACATATTGATATAGACTCTTTACCTCGAACTTTTCCAATTCTTTGGATGTGAGTTGTATGGTTTTTGTAGCCACAGAATTTGGTTTAATATAATCAGATCATCTCTGCAATTTCACATTGTGTTCATATTTCTCTACCAGCCTCCTGTTTGTCGTCTGTTTAACTTGAATTACAGCTCAAAGTAGAATAATTGATGTAGTTTTGCAAAAAATATTTTACAGACTGAGAAAATAGAGTTGGAAACTACTGTTGTCGATGAAACTAAGGAGCATGATTCTTGTTGTGGACAAGGAAGGCGATTTAGTGGTTAGTTACATTACATCATTAATGCAACTACATGTTTGTGGATTTTTAATGTGTATATTGTCTCACAGATGTATATTTATATATACAATTGAACGATCATAGGTCTGACTGATTGGAAATTCTTCTTTGACTCGGTTGAGACAGATTTAACATCTTCGTTCTCCAACAGATTTCTATTCAGTCATGTCTGAGGTATCTGCAAGCGATTCTGAGGCAGAAAATGAAAGTCAAGATGGAGCAGATGTTGAATCTGATGAAGATGATGTACCTTTCTTTGATACAAATGATATCCTATCAGCCGACGCACTGAGAAGTGCTTCTTATCGTAGTAGAGAAGCTAAAGGAAATGGATCTATCTACGATAAAGATCCCTTCTTTTCTGATCGCTTGCAAGTTCCTGTTAGGATTCCACAGTATCCATATGTCAGAAGAAGGGATAATTTACCGGAGCCAAAAGAGAAGGAAAAGCCAGTTGGATTGTGGTCAATCATCAAAGAAAACATTGGCAAAGACTTGTCTGGAGTTTGTCTCCCTGTATACTTTAATGAGCCACTCTCTTCTCTGCAGAAGTGCTTTGAGGATTTGGAGTACTCATACTTGATAGACAGAGCACGTGAGTGGGGGAAGCAGGTCAGGTTATCCAGTCCATGTTTTAATTTTGCACGAATAAATCTTCAAGTAGACGGTTTGTTGTGATATTATATATATATTTCCAAAACATTTGTTTTTGCTGCCCTAACAGTCTTTTCTTAATTCAGGGTAATGAGTTGATGAGGATTCTAAACATTGCAGCGTTTGCTGTATCTGGTTATGCATCCACGGAAGGCAGGCAATGCAAACCTTTTAACCCTCTACTTGGTGAGACTTATGAAGCTGATTATCCAGATAAAGGACTTCGTTTTTTCTCTGAGAAGGCAAGTGAAATATCAAAACATTCTCCTCTTCACTGCAAGAGTTGTATTGAAGAATCATGCATGAAATGTGAAAAAATGTTACATATTTCTAAAGCTGTTGGACATTTACAATAGCAACACCTCACCTTTCTGCCAACATGATTCTCTTGTTTAGGTGAGTCATCATCCTATGATTGTTGCTTGCCATTGCGAGGGACAAGGTTGGACTTTCTGGGGAGACTCAAATATCAAAGGAAAATTTTGGGGACGGTCAATCCAGCTTGACCCAGTGGGTGTCTTAACATTGAAATTTGATGATGGTGAGACATATCAATGGAGCAAAGTTACCACTTCCATATACAACATTATCCTCGGTAAACTTTACTGCGATCATTATGGAACCATGCGTATCAAATGCGGTGGCAATTATTCTTGCCGGTTGAAGTTCAAGGAGCAGTCAGTCATAGATCGAAACCCTCGTCAGGTAGTAGAATGATTGTTAATTTTCTCTGAACTGCTTCTTTAGATATTTGAGATTATCTGCGTTCTCGAAAGAACCAACCTTTCAGTTAGAAAAAAATCATCAAAATGAAATGTTGTAAATAATCTTCAGGTTCATGGATTTGTGCAAGATAACAGAACTGGGGAGAAATTAGCTATATTGATAGGAAAATGGGATGAAGCAATGTACTATGTATTGGGAGATCCGACTACAAAACCAAAGGGATATGATCCAATGACGGAAGCTGTGTTACTGTGGGAGAGAGAAAAATCTCCTACAAAAACAAGATACAATCTCTCCCCTTTTGCAATCTCTCTTAATGAGATAATTCCCGGGATGATGGAAAAACTGCCTCCAACAGATTCACGACTGAGACCAGACCAAAGACACTTAGAAAATGGTGAATACGAGTCAGCAAATACCGAAAAATTGAGACTTGAACTGTTACAGAGACAGGTATAAACTCCGTAGTAAAATTTGTCAATGTGGACTACGTGCATAACAGTGCGAAAACATGGTAAGTAGCATTGGACTGAATGTAGAAGAGTGTACCGTTTTGGTGTTGCAGGCAAGAAGGTTGCAGGAGAAAGGATGGAAACCGAGATGGTTTGAAAAGGATGAAGAAGGGAATTATCAGTATTTAGGAGGTTACTGGGAAGCAAGAGAGAAGAAAGATTGGGATAAGATCACTGATATTTTCAAGAAGCAGCAACAGCGTAGCACGCTCTGATCTTCATCTTAATCTACCATGTTTGAATCACCTCATGTTCCTTTTTTGTCTTGCTTTGATAATTTAATATATATAGAAAGATCTTCACCATTCCCTCATTGTGCTTCTGTGAAAGTTGGCCAGAACCTTTGTTGGTTTGTGTATTTGTAGATGTAGAGACTTATGGAGGTTGAAAATTCTTAAAATGGTAGCAAATCCTAGTATTGCGAAATACCAACAAGTGTCCACAGTCCACCCATAAGTCAATTGGAATAACAAAAAATCTAAAATAGGAATTTACGAAACTAATACTTCCATTGTTATAAACGTTGTGATGACAGGAAAAACGACCATTATATGCCGAAACCTCTCTTCAAGATCAAAATTGCAGACAGAACAAAACATAATTATGCATAATTGAATCAAAACAAATGTGTTCAGTTTCCAGACAAAAAAAAGACGGGTTTTGGTCAGTTTATCACTTCCAAGCTTTCCTTCCTCTAAACTGGCTTCCGCTGAGGCTATTCTTCATCTTCTTGGTTCGCTTTGATTTTCCGGCCTTTGATCTTATTGCAGCCAGAGGCATATTCTTCCTGTGCTCCTTCTGTTTATTGCTTGATCCTCCCGTCTGCATTTTCATTCAACCCCATCAGTCAATTAGTAACCAAACATTTTCATCATTTGTTGTAGGTCCAAAGAACGAAAGAAATTTACCTTCTTCTGTTTGATGGCAGCCTTGGATTTGTATTTCCCTCGGTCCTCCCTACCCGCTTTAACTAATTCTAGTCTTTGCTCTTTTGTTAATTTATGTCTTATATGAGCCTGTGGAAAGAAATAAAAATCAGTTAATATCAAATATCACCTTAGGATGCTAAACATAGTAACAACTTACTTCAAGCTTGGCTGGATCGACTCGCTTCTTACTTAGCCGATCAGAATCTGGAACCTTGAATCCTTTTCTAGCCAATGCAATTTTGGCTTCCTTCTTTGCCTGTGTGCGACATAAGACATCAATAACAATGACCTTATTTACCAAACAGAATAGAGAACATACATACCTGAAGTTCTTTAATTTTCCGGAAGTCCTCGTTCGAGAGTATGCCGTCACTTTCATTAAAAGAAGGCTGTTTGTTCTTTGCTTCTGTAAATCTCTTTAGTGCTCGTAGGCTTGTATCAGCAGAAAGAAGATTAGCATCAAAATCTACAATTTTCCTCTTCTTCCCCTTTGATTTCCCTTTGCTTCCACTATCCTCTCCAGAACAATCAGAAGCTTCTCCATCAGCTTCCTCTCTTTCAATCCCCTCATCTTCTGAATCTGTCTCAGCCTCATCACTGTCATTAATCTCTTCTTCTTCGTCACCACCTAATGAAGCATCAATATCACTATCATCTTCAGTGTAATTCACATCATCACCATCATTAGAATTTTCTTCAGCTTCGTCCTCACTTCCAGAATCATCAGGTATCAGCTCCTGCTCAACATCATCACTGCTAAGCAACTCTGTATCATCATCATCCAGATCACCATCAGAGCCACTCTCGTGATCACTTTCTTGCAATAATTCAACATTAGGAACATTGCTGAAGACATTAGCCTCTCCATATTTTTTAGGTTTGGCGATGGGACCACCAGGACGGCCACGATCTTTTTTCACCAGCAGCGAAGGGTTGATCTGAAATTACAGAACGCAATTCTTGATTAACCATACATTGATTATTTTTTTCACGCCAATCACATGGTTTTGCTACCTCTCTGAACAAGGCTATTAGGGAACGAGAGGCTGCTGAGACGGCTTTTTCGTGGGACTTTTTATACAGAGCAAGATCTTGCAGCAATTCTTCCGTCATCAACTGAAATACAGGAGGAAAAAAACACACAATTCAGACAAAGCAGGGTGGATGCTGTATTTGTATTAGACCAAGATCCACAATGTCAAGAACTTCTTACCTCGTGAATCCTCAGGCACATTTCTCGTATTACATTGAGACCAACAGCAATAGCCTGATTTAAAAATAAACCAATTAATTGAAAAGGAAAAGTTTAATGATAGAATAAGCTTTAGTTAGCTTCCTTGATGTAAGAAATCTTGAAATCGCACCTCAGGACGTGAACGGTCGTGTACAAACTGATTCACTATTTGCTTAAACAGTGGCTCCACCGCATCGGAAGGAACCTGTTCGAGAGAATATATAACTGAAATTATCGGATATTAAGAAATGCAGTAACTTTTTAAAGTGATAATGTTTAAATACCCCATCATGGCAAGACTGAACTGCTGCTGCAAGTATTTGTGTAACATTGTCTCCATGTGGCTGCATATGTGAACACACTTTAATCAAATCTCAATTAGCTAAAGAAATTTCAGGAGGGGGGGGGGGGGGGGAGAAAGCAGGTCATACCTTTGCATAGCATTGAAGAAAAGAATAAAAACTAAATAATTGCAACTTGTGAAGACCAATTGTGCGTGCAATAACTTTAATCATCATCACCCTGGTCTGCAAATTTATTTAATAGAGGAAAAAGAATCAAATGTGATAATTAGAGAACGGAAAATCTGATCAAGAGTTAGTCAGCTCATATGTTTTATTAAGAGTACATGGGGTAAGTTGAAAGTAAGATTTGAAGGGAAAAAAAGCAATAAAATTTTGATCTCAATGGGAAACTTTCATTTAATCAGATAAAGATAAAGCTGGCTACACTTGGTGAAAGGAGGTAACGTAGTAAGTCAAAATTTCATGATGAAAACGAGGAGAATAAGTACCTCAAACTTTTCACTAGTGCCTTTTGCCTGAAGACGGGAAAACAATTTCTCTGCAAATTTCTGTTCAAGAAGTAAACGTTTAATCATAGCCACTCCATTTTACTGTGATTAAAACTGCAAAAGCTAAGAAGTCAACCTGTGCATCGTTTAGATGATTAAGAGGTGAATATGTTGAATTGGTGTTCTCGGATGAGGAACGCTGCCTTTTTTTAATACTTTTCATTGCACGTAGCAGTTTAGCCTGCTTTTTCTTCTTGCTAGAAGATGTACCTTTGTTGTTCGCCTAAGGCATTGGAAAGGGAATAACATTAGCCCAAGATACTAATGCTCCATCATATCATATAAACAGCACCCAATAACATACTTGTTTGAAATGCTAAAAACAGCATCGAAAACTATAAAGGTGGAAACTTTCATCAACAACTAGTGAGTGCATCTTCATACCCTGTGATTTAATAATTCATATATACATACCTTGTAAACAGTCTCACGACTAATCGCGACCTGTGAAGTTTTCTTTTCTTCCTCGTCATCATCGCTTGAATCATCACTATCATCATCGTCGTCAATGTTCTCATAGTCAAGAAGGAACCGAAGGGAGGAAATCATTATCCTGAATATGTTGAAGAGAAATTGGTAACTTGACCAACCAAATAATATCATCATACTACTGTTCCAGGAAAAGGATATACCTAGGTGACGTATGAAAGCATGCTTCACAAATCGCAATTGCAACTCTCTCATTTTTATCACCAAGCCAGATTTTTTTCTTGTGAAGTTCACAAAGGGTAACAAGTGCTCTCTTAGCCTTAACTTCGTCCTCTTGCTACAAACAAAACCATCTATCATCTAACAAAAAACGCAATATAAATAATAAAAATCCCATGAAAAATTGGGAAAAATAAATTTTTACCTCCAACATAGAGATCACAATCTTCTGAAGAGACTTGTGCTTGGGATCAGTGATACTCATCTTACGAATGGTTTTAACAATGTGAGAGAATGCAAGATTTCGCAGGTTTTTATCACCAAGGGTCTGAATATCCAGAAACAAAGCCAGCAAATCTTCCATCACAAGACTCTATTCAAACCACAAAGCAAACATAAATACCATGTTTAGTACAAAAATAGACCCAAAAATTCAAGTATCGATCACTCAAATAAATTGATACTTGATTCTAAATCAATTCACATTAAAAGCACAAACCTTTCGATTCATCAGGAGAACTAACGCTTGTGCAACATGGTTTCTAAGCCCCGAAGGCATTGCCAAGCAGGAAGTACGAAGTAAATCAGTCAATTGAGCTGGAAAAGCCGCAAGTTGCTTCGGGTAAAAAGGAGTAACATGAGCTAGAAACATGGCTCGGTCACCGAGGTCCTTGGCAACAGAAGGGTCTGACCCAATTCCTCCAACGGAAGAGAAACTGAGAGCTGCTTGTTGCTGAAAGAGATCGACGGAGGTTTTGAATTGTTTGTAAATCAATTGGAGCTCCGTTTCGTAACCTTCTGGGTCTCGCTTAATTTTACCTTGGAGGATAGGAAGGCTAAGCTTCTCAGAGCTCCGGCCAGATGCTTTCAAGGATTCCGGCGTTAAACCTAGAGATCCGGCCATTGTTCTGGGGTTTTGGGAGAGAGAAGGAAAAGCCCTAAACAGAGAAATGGACTTTGTAATTTATAGTTTAGGTTTGGGTAGTTCTTTATTGTACCAGACCGGTTTACATCTTTGGTTCTCTTTTTTGTCAATTTAATCGTATGGGGCAATTTTGGGCCTAAAATATAAATTTTAGTTTTGTTCGGCCCATTCTCGGTGACCCATTCTCATTATGTGACTAAAGACATGAGCGCAATTTTGCAATTTTAGACGCATTCTCTGCGTTTGTTACGCATTTTGCTAACATACAATTTGCATTATCAGCACGAACAAACTTTGCGTTCGCGTACGCAAAAGAAACTTCATCTCCTTTAAATACACCAATTCCTCAAAACTAACTGTCTGAACAGCAACAAAAAGTGGAGTTGTGTAGCTAAAACATAAAACGCATGATTATCTGTTTCCTCAAATATTCTCTGAATCTTCAGTTTACACATTACACACTTATACTTCAAACAATAATCTCATCTGACCACAAACAAAGAACAGACACTTTGAAAACTTACTATGACTGAAACTTCTTCCATGTCCTTAATCGAGAGACTTTATAATCATCTTTGTCTTTCCGATATTTCTGTGGCGTTGTTTGGACTGTTTGTTTTCTGTTGCTTGCATGAGAAGGTAACCAATAAGCAGGGACCAAAGATATGGCCTGTGTTTGGTATTACTCCAGAGTTCTTCCTTCACAGACATGATGTCTATGATTGGGCCACCAGAAGTTTGAAAAACTGTCGAGGTACATTTCTTTTTCAAGGAATCTGGCTAGGTGGGTCTTCTGGAGCTGTGACTTGTGTTCCTGCTAATGTCGAGCACATGCTCAAAAATAACTTCAAGAACTTCCCCAAGGGTTCCTTTTTTAGAGACCGTTTCAACGATCTGCTTGAGGATGGTATCTTTAATGCTGATAATAATTCTTGGAAGGAGCAGAGACGGATTTTCATTACCGAAATGCATTCAACCCGGTTCGTGGAGCATTCCTTTCAGACAACACAAGATTTGGTAGGGAAGAAGCTGTTGAAAGTGTTGGATAGTTTCGCAATGTCACAAGAAGCTTTTGATCTCCAAGATGTGTTCCTGCGCTTGACATTTGACAACATTTGCATCGCGGGTCTGGGTGATGACCCGGGAACTCTGGATTCTGATCTTCCCCTTGTTCCGTTTGCTAAAGCTTTCGAAGAAGCAACGGAATCTACAATGTTTAGATTCATGATCCCTTCATTTATATGGAAACCCATGAGGTTTCTTGACATCGGATACGAGAAAAGTCTGAGGAAAGCTGTTGCGGTCGTGCATGAGTTTGTCGATAAGATCGTTGTGGATCGCATCTGCAAGCTCAAGGAAGAAGGAACATTAGACAACAAATCCGACGTCCTCTCAAGAATAATTGAGATAGAAAGTCAAAAGAAGAGTGATGAAAAAGATCCTTCCACCATCAGATTTTTCAGACAAGTCTGCACAAGTTTTATCTTAGCTGGACGGGACACAAGTTCAGTTGCACTCACATGGTTCTTCTGGAAAATACAGAAACACCCAGAAGTTGAAGACAAAATCACCCGTGAGATCAAAGAAATCATAAGACAGCGAGGAGACCATGAAGCCACCAAACACGAGAGTCTCTTTACAGTCAAAGAACTAAACGACATGGTATATCTACAAGCTACAATTTCGGAAGCCATGAGGCTTTACCCTCCAATTCCAATGGAAATGAAACAAGCCCTAAACGACGATGTTTTTCCCGATGGGACTTTCATACGTAAAGGTGCACGTATATACTTTGCCACTTACGCAATGGGAAGGATGGAATCCATTTGGGGAAAAGACTGTGAATCATTCAAACCAGAGAGATGGATCCAATCAGGGCAGTTTGTGAGTGACGACCAATCCAGATACGTTGTGTTCAATGCTGGGCCAAGGCTGTGTTTAGGGAAAGCATTTGCTCTCCTACAGATGAAGACAGTCGCTGCTTCAGTTTTGATGAGGTACTCAGTAAAGGTTGTTAAAGATCATGTCGTTGTCCCCAGAGTAACAACAACTTTGTATATGAAGCATGGTCTTAAAGTGACTCTCTCGCCAAAGTCAATGGAAGGGAAGATACAAGTTCAAGATTAGAGAGACCAATGTTTACAGATAACAAAGCATTCGTTAGGAATAGATAGTTACTCGAGTTACGCTCCTTGTAAGAAGCATTGCAAAAAGATAAAGACATTAGGGGAAATATGACCTTTCTCCTTCCTGTTTTATATCAAAATCGCATTGTAACATCTTCACCTTCTACACCTCATTGATATAAGTATAAAAATGCATACTTGTAAGTAACCAGCTTGTCAAAATCCTAACAAAACCCTGTAAGAAAAGCAGTAAAGCCAAAAATGGAGTCGAGATGTGTCAGAGTCATACCAACGAAGGACTTATCGGTTGTTCAATATGAAGGCGAAGAGGCAATAGAAACCAATTGAAACGATCTTCTTCGCAATTGCATCCATAGTGCACTTCCTGAAGCATAGCCGGCCATTCATAGTCACTGATCTAGCTTTAGTCGGTGACGTATAGAGGCAAAGCCACGGGCAGTTTTTTACTCCTCGTTACTTTCGCTATTTACACATTTACCCCACTTCTTTTATTTGTGTCGATTGTACTTTTCAGTAGTCAATAATTAGTTTCCTAAATTTTAGTGCCTTTTCTGTAAGAAATCCATTAATTCCGGAAGTTAAAAAAGTTACAGAATTTTACTTGGAACAAATATGATTTATTAAGATATAGTGTTAGAATAAATAATTTAAGAATTTTCTATGTATCTAATCTAAGCTAATAGTACTTATTCTTACTAAATTAAATAAGTTTTGACAAGTAGAAGAGCTTTAAGAAATTGACGATATCTGTTTATACGTTTTCGAGCTCTTCAATGGCCTTGTGGCTTTAATGATCTTGAACCATTGACTCATTGGCTCACACGAACTGTCCTTACTCAGGCATTTGCAGGGGTTAGTCACCACATTGTTGGTTGCGTCTACGTCAAGACAAAGAGAAGTTTTGTTACTTGTTTTCGAAGCTAAGTGCATCCTAGAAGCTGAGACGGTCTGCCATTTCGAATCGGGACTCGAGCAACTCGTCCGAGTCATCCTAACTGAATTTTGTGGTCCATTGCTTTGTAAACATAAAGACTGGTCTTTGATTCTCAGGGATTTCTTTGTATAGCTCCATGACTCGGAACTATTGCACGGACCAAGTGTGACTTTTGATGAGTCATTGGGAGATCGTACAATGCAAAGTCCGGTTAATGGATGGAAAACCAGATTGTAAGCATCGGTTCGAGGTCCCGGTCCTAATAAACCAAAATAAAATCAACTTATAACAAAAAAACGTTGTAGCCAAAATCTTGTTTTAAACTTTGAAGTAATTCTAGCTTATATGCACCTTGAAGCGGAGATTGAAGAAGAGAGAGTCTTTGCAAGAAACTCGAATTCCTAACATTAATCCAATCTGAATCCAACACACCATAATACTCAATCATCCCGACCACACCTTGTCTTAAGTAATAGCTTCCAGTAAGAGCCCACAATGACCAATCCACGTCATTTTCCGCAGCCCAACCGGTTAAACACACGAAGTATCGGTTATCATTAATGTTTCCTCCTCTTTCATCTACACCGAATTCGCTAAGGAACAATGGGAAGCCTTGGTCAAGGAGAAAACCGCCACCGTTTCCAATCCGGTTTAGAACTCGACCGCATACATCATTAGGGTTATTGCCCTTCCACGAGTTTCCGTCACTGAAAGAATACCAATGCAGCTCGAAGACAAGTTTTCGACTAAAGGATAGGCTTACAGATCGATTCCTAACGAAAGAGAGATCAGCGTCGAAGCTGAGACCGGAGAGGATCACAAGTACATTCTTGTTTCCTGAATGACTCCGTTGTTGTTGTTGAGAGAGAGAGAGAGAGAGAGAAAATAATAATTCAATTTATAATACTAACTATATTGAAAAAAATCCCATGAAAACATTTCAAAGATTTTGTTGAAATTTCAAATGAAATATTGATTTTTTGGGCTTTCTAAAAATAATAAGAGACAAGTGATTTTGAAGTTAAATCGTTTTGAAGTCAAGAAAAAGAATGAATGTTCACAAATAATATGTCAAGAATCTCTGGCTAAATTATCATCTTTATAATTTTGTATAAATTTTGGTAAATCGTAGGAGTTCCGGATCTTTCACATATAGTTATTTTCGTAGATAATATAAAGTGTAAAGCGTAAATCATCTATTCCAAGTGGACTTGAAATTTCGACATCTTTGTTAGAGAGAATTACTAGATCAAGAGCCAGTGTGCAATAAATTTGGTTAAAAAATTTAAATGTGAATGCACATAGAGAAAGAGAATAATGGTACCGTACTTGAACCAATCGTTAGCATTTTGTTTAGGTCCTCTAAGTTCATTCCTTAGACTCATGCCAACGACATTAGAGACACCGTCGAATGTTGTGGCCATTTTGTTCAAAGCAGCGACCCATTCAACAGGATCAAAGAACTGGTCACCAAAGAAACCGTTACCGTCGTTGTTGGCGCAACACCATCCTGGTTTGGTTAGGTGGTTGTCTAATATCACCATCACATCATTCTTTCCTAATGTAGTAACTACCATCTACAAAATTATTGAAAGAAGATTATATAAAACTCGTCATTTACATATCAGTTTTTCACTTTGAATTTATTTATTATGGATTTGCGGTTTTAGTTGAGTTTCCTGATTTAGTTTTATCACATTAATTTTTAATATTTTCATGGCATGTGACCTATTTTGATGAGTTTCCGTGTTACACCCATTATTTTCAACTATTTTAATTTATTTAACTATGAAGTTGTTATTTATAAATTTGGTCATTTCTGCTAGACAAATTATTGATATATGGGAATTGGGAAATAGTAGTTTTTAATATAAGTTATTAAAGTTTGGTGGGATACTTGAAAAGCTAGATAATGTTGGATTTATAACTTAAAAATAATATGAAATATTATAATTATAGAAAATCAATACTAAAATATATGAAACTTTATTCAGATCCGTAAAATAGATGATTTGTAGCTTGAACAAAGACTCAATCTTCCACTAATTAAGTTACTAACTTTTGGGGTGCAAATATACATGATATAACATTTCACATTCACAAGTCATACGTCATCTTTAGCACAAAAATCAATATGTCAATTATGCAGATGCATTTATATATAACTCCATTAGAAGCAGAAGAAGTCCTAGAGAAAGCAATTTATTTATTTGAGTAGAAAAGGAAAAAGGCCAAACTAATGTCACGGGCGTTATGTGTGTTTGGAGTTACATTAACTTCATTTACCCACTACCAAACAATTTTCTCAATTAAGATATTGACTAATGACGTATCTCATCATAGACCGTATCTCAATACTATCTTTTTCTTTTCAGAAATTTTGTTTAACTTAAAATTCGTTTTAATAACACTTCCCAACCAAACCTCAACTACGAAGAATTGATTATGGATTTTGTAAATGTAAATCTTCCTTCAAGAGTTGACGTGTGCTTTAGTCAGATTGATACTTTCACAATTTCAATACGTGTAGTAGTTTGATAAGCAACATTGAAACTTGATATGTTGTTCTTCTATCAATTTTTTTTTAATTAATACTCCTTAACTTTTAGTTTATTTGTATTTTAAACATTGGTTGAGCAGATACATTATATAATGTTTAAAGATATTTTTGTCCTACAGAGTTATTAACAGATGTCCATATCTACCACCTTATAAGCCTTGTTACTTTTAAACTTCATACGAATACTATATTTGAAAATCAGCGGAAATGTTGTAATGAAAATATAGCACACAACACAAGCTACATAACATTAAAAGACTTATTTTTCATGCAGATGATTAAAGTTATGTTTTTTACTTCTTCTTGTTGTAAGGATGCACTAATTTCATTTGAATCAATACTTGGTTGAATAACTACATTAAATAAACATATAACAAAAGTATTAAAATTTGTTTATCTTAATTAGAAGTATTGTAACATATTAACATGATACATGAAAACGATGTACTAACGTGCACGTGTATATATATATATATATATATAGATAATCTGATTGAAACCTATATGCATTTAGAAACAGTCTTTTCAATATTTGCATGGAATGATTCGACCTGGAAAATTCTGAAATTTTCTTTTTAATTAAATAACAATGTAACTAGAACGATGTAAACCTCATAATAAGCATAGTAAAACAAAACAAAAAAAACGAATATAGTAGATCTGTACTAATATATTTAGAATAAAGAGATGGGAGATATTATAAGAGTACCTTATAAGCTTGAATGAGGGAGAGATCAATAATGGAAGGGTTGTTAGTTAGGAAGCCAACAATATCATCATTAAGACCAAAGCTTTGAAAAGATTGTCTCACTGTGACATTATTAGCCAATGTCTCATTACTCATCAAATCCAACGGCCAAGTTAACCTAACACAATTAAAACCCATTTCAACTATCTTCTTCGCTATTGTTTCCACAGGTTGCTTACTCAATCCTTCCGCCACCACAGGTTGAAGATGGGCAGGCCAGTTCGCACAAGTTAGCTTGACCCTTTGATCATTCTCGTCGACGATCCAACGAGAGCTTGTGGACAGAGGATAAGCTATGTTTGGGATTGTGAATGAGAAGAAGAAAAAGAAGAATGGGAAAATGCAAAACATGTTTTTTGGTTCCTTTGTTTCCATTACTTACAAGGATCTGTAATTTGTTTCTTGTTTTGTGTGTTGGAGAACCACTTTGATGACAAATAGTCCTATTTATAGGTAAAGAGAGAGGGTTAAGAAGTAAATGTCGTCTGAGTCATATAATAAATTGGTCTTCCTTTACAATTCATATTTCATAAATTATAAGGTATGTTTCAACATTTTGTTAAGTTTTAATATGAGTTTGCTTCTTTTCCATGTGAATCATTGTTTGCTAAATTATTGTAATGTTTTGTTTTTCTTTCTTGCAACTTGTATAACGTTTCTATATAGCTAAATCTATAGTATTAATTTCACCTATGATAGAATTCTCATAAAACTGAAATTCAACACATTACCAAATTCTAAATATACATAATTAGCTAAATGTTATACAAATTCACACCAAATGTCTCAAACTTAAAGAAGAAATATCGCTAGATGTCAAAATTCTAACTTGCATGTAACGGTGCTAACTAAATTTTTTGAGGGTATCTAAATATGAAATAGCCTTTTGACCATTACAAAAAATAAAGGTCTTGAACTGGCATCAATTGAACAGTTTGTTCACCGACTTTCTTTTCTTTTCGTCAATTTATTTATATCAAAGTTTAACTTACTTATGATATGAAATTGTTTTTTTTTTCTTTTGTTAATTATGATATGAAATTGTTAATGAAGCCATATTAACATTGAACCACTTTCCGATTTGGGATGATTATTTTTGGAATAATGCTAATTTGCTTGAGAAAATGTTACTATTTTGAAAGCTGAAGATGTACACTTTTGTGTGTGTTTGTGTGAAGTCATGATATTATGTGTATATAATTTTGTGGATATATATATTATAGAAATAAATAATATGATTTTATGATAAATTTATAGAAAAGTTTAATGAGTAAAATTTTTAGTTGATTTAGGAAGACTACATTGAGTTTGAATCAACATTTTTGTCATTTTCAATAGCAGTATATCATATACTGTATATGTTATTATGTCAACTATGTAGTTGATATATGCGTTCAAGGTGTACGTACCCAAAACGAAATGGGCGTTCTATCATTTATTTATTATATCATTTGTAAATTTTATTTAAAAATTATTTCCACTAGTTCTATCATTTATAAATCTTAACTAAGATTACCCCTTATTCAACATTATAAATTTGAGTATGTATTTGATTTTTAATGAATTTTAGTGAATTTGACTGTGAATTTATTTTAAAATACAAAAATTGAAAACCTTTTCTAAATACTTGTTATTTGGAATTGAATTTGAAAAATCCACTTTATATGATTTTAAAACCAAGTAAATTTACATAGATTTATAAATCTCACGTAGATTTCTAATTCAAATCTCTAATTAGCTCCTCTATTTATGTGATACATCTGTACATGTCATTTTTATTGATAAAAATGTAATTTATTTTCAAAATAAGTTAGTGTCTTGCTGATATAAATTTGACTACACTTTTCACAAATCACAAGTTAAGGTAGACTTAAAAGCGTTGGACCCAACGGCCGTTGAAGTTAACTTACGTCCAAGTAAATACTCTTTTTTGTGTGTTTGTCCTTAGACACAAGATTCTATTTTCTTTTTTCAGGGAAGATGGTTTATTTTCAATCAATTTTTTTTTTGTAGTGGTGATTTTAATTCGAACTATACGACTATGTATAATCATATAAACATTATATAAAATTTCATAATCCTGAACCAAAATCAAATATTGACTGTTAATAATACTATTCAATAGTTAAATTTTTATTTGATAACCGTTAAGTGACACATGTACAATTGTAACCACAATAAAAATAAGCCATTTTCAATCCAATTTTTTTATCATAGTATCAATTTTTAATAAAATAAAAATAAATATAATACAAAATAAATATAGATCATCAGAATTTTAGTAGATATATCATTAAAATATAATAAATATTTTTTACATATACAATTTAAATTTATAAATTTTCAGAATTAATCAAAATCAGAGAAAAAATTGGTTTTCCAGAGACCATATGAACAAAAAAAATAAAGTTTTAGGCTATAAGATTTAAAATCTATAAATTCTCAAAATTAATCAAAAATATAGTGATTTTTTCTAAATACTATATAACCCACATATTTTAAAAAAGAAGAAGATTAGAAGTACGTAATTTTTCAAAATGAATGAAAAAGTTGAGTGAAAAGTGATTTCCTAAAGGTTATAGATTAATTTTGGAAAATCAGTTTTCATTTCATTTTTGATTTGATTATAGATTTCAAATTAAATATAAAGAGAAAAGAATATTGATGTATAAAATGTAAATAATTGTATGTTTTAATAAATTTTATATATTCAAATTTAAAATTTAATCTTACAATTTTTTTTGTAAATATTAATTATAGAAATAATAATAAATTTTATACTTTAATTTAAATTATTTTACATTATTTCAAATTGACATTACTAAAAAATTTTAATTTGAAAACAATCGTGAGTTACAACAGTACACATATTACTTAACAGTCATTTAACGAAGATTTAATGTTGACTAATGTTTTAAACAATGAATGTTAATATTAGCCTACTATTTAAAATTTATGTCGCTTATTTGAATTTTTAGATATGTTTTATATCCTATAATTTGTTTAAAAATCAAAATCAAAACCACTAAAAAATTTGGGTTTGAAAATGACCTTTTTTTTATCACTAGCTTCATAGACAGAGATGACACGATAAATCATTTTCTCTCAAATCGATCTAAACTGGGTTGTTAAAAACTCACCAATAGAAAAGAAAAGGTCTAACTGATTGCGCCCAAAATAGGCCCATTAGACGAAAATAAACCTAGAGTGTTAAAAATCTTCCTACGAACACTGTCTAATTCGAGCTTCGTCTCTTTTTGAGGATTCAAAGTTCGTAATTTAGTTGAGTTAGAGGAAGCGTCGATATTGTGCGTTGCAAGAATCTTCGATTTTGGGAGTACGATTGAATGTAAGGCGAGAAGAATGACAGAGACGTTGTGAAGAAAAAGGATTATGATTCAATGATCCTATGAGTGAACCTACTTATTTTGTGTCTTGAAGCTTGTTCTGCTGCTTTAGAGGGGTTTATAGGGTTTATCAAGGAATAGCCAATTGCGTAATGTGAGTTCTTTTCTTGCGTACCTTCCAATTTCTCATATTCGGAAAATAAAATTTGTTTCTTTAGGTTTTTTTTTTGAATGAAATGTTATTTTTCTGAAGGGGAATTATTTTGGAACCTCTTTGTCCTAAAAGCATCGATGGGATTAGCATTGACCCTGAGCCTAACTGGAATTTCGATAGCTTGATCTCTGAGATCGAATCTGTTGAAAAGAAGCTCAATGGCTTTTCCAAAATTTCCCAGCCAATTACTAACACAACCTTACGGTATGAATTTCACTTTTGACGTGTACTTAGTTCATTTTGGACTTCTCCATTGAATTGGGATTGATTATATGTCGGAATATATTTGTTGATTAGTACTAACTAAATTGTATAAACTTCAGTGGATGTGTTAAAAGGACGGGAAGAAGTGGTAGAGGATTTGTAATGCGTGTATCAGAAGATGAGTTGGAGAGTTATGAAGACAAAGATAGTGATGACGGAAAAGAAGGTCATAGTCGAATCTGTCCAGCAGTAAAACGTTTTGCATTTGATGACCTAGACTTGAGGTGATCTCCTATAACTTTTTCTCTTGCTAGTTTGTTTCAAAATCAAGAAAGACTTATTGAATGTTATTTGATATTTCTGTTGTTTATTATTTTTTCCTATAGTGATGAATCTGATGATGAGTTTAACCATGGACCTGAGTATATGATTAATAAGATGGGTCTGGTTGAGAGTGCCCTATATGATGTGATCAGGGACCACCATACCGAAATTAAGGTTGGCAGATTTTATTTTTGGATAGGTACATATGACTTGAGTGTTTTGTTTTAATTGGTGTATTCAAATAATTGAGAATATGGAACTTTTGATAACAGGAAGACATCAGGAATCAAGTATCAGTTGTTGAAACAGAAATCATGAATGAGATTGAAACGTCTCGATCAGCAATAGCCCGGGTAGAGAAGTACAGCGAAACTCGTAAAGAAGTTGAAGGGAAACTCGATCTCCAATATCAGCGGAAAGTGTAAGCTCTGGGCAGTCTACTTTTACCAATATAATTCATATTTTATGATTTTTTTTCTAATTTCTCCAAATTCTCAATGAGTTTGTCTCGTTGCTGTTTTTAGTGCTGAAGCACTTGATACCCATCTGACTGCAGTCCAACGTGAACATGAAATTAAATCACAAATAGAAGAGAGAAGAATAAGGAGTGAGGAAGCTCAGGAGGAAGTCAGGAGGAGAGAAAGGGCTCATCAAGAAGAGAAACTACGTCAAGAAAAAGCTCGTGCAGAGGCTGAAGTAAGTGTTAAACAGTTGAACATCTTGTATTTTTATCTTTAACCTACATAGTTTTTTTAACTCTTTCTCTTTTGGTACTATTAGATGCTAGCTAAAATCAGAGCTGAAGAAGCAAAGAAAGAAGTTGAGAGAAAGGCAGCCAAAGAAGTAGCTGAAAAGGAAGTAGAAAATCGCAAAGCTGCCGAACAAAAACTTGCAGAAGAGAAGGCTGTGACAGAGAAACTTAGTGTTGCTGGTTGTTCAGTTACGTCGAATGCTCAAACTGGAGGTAAGCTATTTTCTATCTAGTACATACTTTTCTTCTACATTACCGTGATTGTTCTTTCTGTTTCATATTAAACATTATGACCTCATTTCTTGTTTGTATAATTTTTTATTTATTGTGCAAGGTACATCAGTCCAGGCTGCAGAAAGTGCTTTGACATTGGAGAAGCACAGATTGAAGAAGCTCCAAGAGTTAGAAGCAATGAACCAATTGCTAAAATCACGTTCAAATGAGGTAGTTAATTATCCTCTTCTTACGTTTTATCTATCTTTTATCCACATTTGCGCACAAGTCATGCGGCTTTTTTTATTGTTTGAAGGACTTTAGCAGTTTTGAAAGGCAAATTGGAAGGAGGATAAAGCAAATAAGTGGGGTAAAGGATACTGTAAGGTATAGTTTACGGTTTCTGCCCGTAATCTGTCAGTTTTTTCACCAGACAAGGTTAAAAACATCTGTTGCATTCCTCTGCAACTATGCCTTTCCTCTCCCTAACTTGTATATGCCTAGCTTGTTTAGCATTAATTCCGGGAGACTTGTTCTTTTCGTACTCGTGGAAAAGTCAATTTTAAGCCTTTCTCAAAGAGGGGTTTGGTGTAACCTTGCTAAGGCGTCCTTGTCGAGACTCTAGATTGGATAATTCGTCCTTAACTTCTTCTGATTTGGACATTTGCAGTGTGAAAATCAACGAGATTACCAAGATATTTAAAGACCCTCGTTGTCCGGTATCTATCAGTATTGCAACTTTTGCAAAAAAGGTAACTTTTATGCCTGGACACTTAAACATTTACCTGTTCATGTTACATTGTAAGATGTTGAAAATAACTTAAATTGTCGTACTCAGATCTAATTAGTGAAGAACCCTTTGATATGTTTTCATTTGTTTCTGGAATTAGAAAAGTGAGAACAATGACATCAATGTTTTGCTGATTCTTTCAGATGGTCTCCTCTAAGCAAAACCCTTTTGCATGCAGCTACGTCATCGTTTACATCACCTCACAAGTAGAAAATCTACTTCTGATTCAATATTTTAATGGTCGATTCATGTTTATATTCTTCTTACTGTTATTGAATATCATCTATCATTGATGCCCAGTTTCCACAAGTTATGGATATTCTTCTTGCCGAATTCCACAAAGCGTGTATTTACACTGTCCCAAAGCATATTGTAAATTCACAGGTAGATAATTTTCCTTCAAAAATTGTATTGACAGAATTGTTAAAAACCCTTGTTTTTCTTAATACTATCTCTGTTATATATTCAGTCAGGTTGGGATTCAGACGAATATGAACGCCTAGATTCCATAATGAGGCTTTACGGTGCACTTGTCCAGGTTTTTGCCACCTTTTTTTAATTGTATTATCTCTTATGTATCATTATATCCATTGTCCGGTTTGTAGCAATGGGAGTCTTTTTCTAATGGTAAGTAATTACAGACCGATGTTCGTGGTGGCAATGCTACTAACATGCATGGGTTAGAACATGGATGGGCGTGGTTAGCCCGGTTCATTAACAAAATCTCATCTACCAACAGAGTTACTGCAACAGCCTTAAACGCCTTTCTCCAGGTCCCAAGAAAGCATCTATTACATTAACCGATTCCAACTAGAAAAAAGATGTTTAAATTACGTATCTGTTTTTTGTGTGTGTGTGTGTGTAGACGGCAGGGTTTGGTCTGCATCAGCGGTACAAATCTCAGTTTGTGAAAGTTGTAAATGTTATCAGAGAGCACTTCTTGCCGAAACTGAGGACGAAAAAGGATCTACAATTGATCATAGCAGATATGACTGCCTACATAGATGACCGGATGTATCTCAAAGAGCCTGAAGGAAGAACTTTGCAGACTACGAGTCTCTTGTCCAAAGAGTTTACTGCTGAATTAGAGCAACAGAACAATAATCAGCATTACCAAAGGAATTATTACAGAGACTACTATTAGTTTTGATATGTATCATTTGTCAGATAAATCTCGATTGTCATGACCCTGTTGTAACTTATGATCACTATTGTCACACCAATCAAGAAGCGTTATTTGTTCTATCATTCAGATTCAGTTTTATTCTTTTGTTTGATAGTTTTAACATTTAAGTAACCCCACCTGTTTATTTAAGTATAGGAGTAGGTACCCTTAATAATGCTTCTCTTCTCCGCAATTTGATAATATCCCAAAAGTCTTCGATATTTCTTGTATTAATAATTCTTTTATTTACGGTTGATTACATTTATTACTAATGTGTCTCGCAGATCTTATGGTTGGCTATAATTTAATTATTTTTGTCTTTTATCTTATCTAGTTCAATATATTTAACTTTCTATTCTCATAATTAATTATATAATAAACTAAATCTATCATATAAGGGTAGATTTCAAATTTAGTATTCCACGGATTATTTGCACATCTTTTAATACAAAGTTAGATTTTAAAAATGAGTAATAAATAAGATTCTTAAATATTATCTAAAATATAATATATATATCTATATCAAAAAGTTCATAAAACATATGTATCGCACAAATTCATATCTAGTTATATATAATTTGAACAGAGTACAATAAAATCCTTATATTTCTGTCACCATGTTTTTCAGATTTTTCATTATAATAGAAACTACAAATCGGGGAATAAATTTTAGGAATCTGAGTACAAAATACATAATCTTATTAATTTATGACAGTCATATTAAATTATTAGTGACGAAGAATCGGAACAAGCTCAAGAGATGTTTTCCTGCTGATAATAATCGATCCTGTTTCTTCCAAGTCGATGTCTTTCACGTTCATTCCTGGAGGCACTTCCCAATCAAAGAAGTAAAGCAAATTCAACAGTCCCAATTCCACGTTAGCGATTCCCATCGTCATTCCGGGGCAGATTCTTCGGCCAGAGCCAAACGGTAAAAGCTCAAAGTTTAGTCCTTTGTAATCTACGAAACTGTCTAGAAACCTATCTGGGTAGAACTCATCTGGGTTTTCCCAAAGTTTCGGATCCCGTGCGATCGAGTAAATGTTGATCATCATCTGGGTTTTTGCCGGAATATCGTAGCCTTGGATCTTGATGTCAGACATTGTCTCTCTCGGAAGCAAAAGTGGAGCTGCTGGGTGTAACCTGAATACCTCCTTGACCACGAGCTTGAAGTAATGAAGCTCGTTTAAATCTTCTTCTGTGATGTTCTCTTTCTTGTCCCCAAGTGTTGTCCTAATCTCATCTTGCACTTTCTGCATCACTTTCGGGTTTCTAATCAGCTCTGCCATCGCCCAACTCATTGTGACTGCGCTTGTGTTTACTCCTGCAAGAAATATGTCCTGAAACAAAACATAGAGACCCGTAAGTTAAAATTATCTACAGGAATATTCTACTTTTCGAATTTGTGATCTAGAAGAAGATTTTATACCGAGATGATTCCTTTGAGATGATCCGTTGTGAGCTTGAAAGAGTCTCCATCTTTGCCTTGCTTCTTCATTAGATCAACCATCACATCAACGACATCAGGGTTCTCTGATACTTTTCTTCTAGGTTTAAGATGATCGTCGAGCACATTTTGAAAGAAGTTGTCGAGTTCTGAGAAAACATGGTTGAGTGACTTGGTCTGACCTGAAATCCGGTCCACAAGCCAACCCACTCCAGGGAAGAAATCAGTGAAAGCAACACTAGCGACGAGCATCTCAAACTGGTTAACCAGATCTGCAACGTTGTCTTCGTCGATGTATTCGCACTTGTGGATATCTATCCCAAACGCGAGCCTACACACGACACTAGCGACGAGCGTGAAAAGAGTTTTCTTCAGATTCACCGGAGATTGTGTCAAAGCTGATTCTGTAAGTTTCTTGACCAACAAGTTATTCTTTTCTTCTCTGATATTCCTGAAAGAATGAAACTTTTTGGTGTTCAACAACTCCACAACCACCAACTTCCTCAAAGCTTTCCATTCCTCACCGTAAGGTGCGAATCCAATGTCTTTGAAGTTGTAAGAAATCATTCTAGTCGCAACCGTCTCTGGTCGGCTGCAACATTCGAGATCTTGTGTTTTGAGAGCTTCTTCTGCTCCTTCTTTCGATGAAATCACGACCACAGGGACGAATCCGAAACGGAGAAGCATCACCGGTCCGAATTTTTGAGAGAGATTACAAAAACATGTGTGAGGCAATCCTTTGAGGTTGTGTAAGTTTCCGATGATCGGAAGTGTCTTGGGTCCCGGAGGAAGTTTCCATTTTGAAGGCTTTTTTGAGAAGATTGATAAAGAGACTAAGAAAAAAGGTAAAAGACACAGGAAACCAAGGAAGATTGACATTGTTAGCTGCTCTGTCTTTTTGTTTGTTGGTTTTGTGTGTCTTGATTTGATTCGACTTAAAAATAGAGTTTTAATAAAGAGATATATATAGAGTTATAGACGGTGGTGTATTCATCTTTGATTTCTAAGGATGGCCACATGTGTCATAAGGAAATCAGAAAATTATAAGAAATAGTAGAATTTTATCATGTATAATAGTAAAATGAGAATATTATAAAAGAATATAAGAAAACTATACGCAGATCCTTATCTAATAAATTCCAGAAGACAATTAGCCATTTGATATATTCTAGAAACAAATGCTTTATCGAATTCCTATAAATTATTATCCGACAAATTAATATATACTATAGGTTGATTTTTTCGTATTACATTATGTTCTTGGTTAAATTAATAAATAATTTTATAAATTAACTTTAAAAATATGGTTTGATTTGGGAGAAAATATTAAATTAACTACAACCAAATTTAGTTCATAAAATTAGTTGAATTTGGTTAATTTCAAAGAAACAAAAGTTTGAGTTGAATTACTAAAAGGTCCAATAAAAGAGTTTGCTTGAGTGTGTTATATGCTTTAATATATATAGTAAATATACTATATGTTTAGCTCCATGGGAAACCGTGTAAATGGCCATTTAATAACTTCTAAAAAGCAATTACTAAGATTAATTTAAAATCGAATAATATACGTAGACCCAATCTTTCCTTGTTAATATTATAATTTTCATATAAAAAGTTTTTCAATAATGAAAATTAATTAGAAAATCGTATATCCATACCTTACAAATTTGTGTCCCATCAGTGACTTTTTTTCATATAGTTGTAAATGAGTCATCGAAGAAAGGTCAAAGCTCTACGAATTCACGCAACAAAAGTCAGCAACTTCTCAACTTCATAGCAGTCTTTATAACATAACATAAATGACAAAAGTTCACAACATTTACACCAAAAAACATTTTTGTTTTTTCATCTTCACCAATAATATGTTGACATGTTCAAAGCAAGCACCTAAATTGCTTGATAACAACTAGTAACATCTTCTATTCATAAGTTTTCTACAACTCCACCAAAGTCCAAACTCTTGTACATGTTTCCTACGTTTTTTTCAATTTTTGTACCAAAGTTTTACAATGTCAAAGTTGACTTTCTTATTTTCCCAACAGTTGACTTTCTAATTTAGGTAGTTAACAGTTGTTGTCTTCATCCTTTTATTACGTCGATATTAACTAGGCAAACGTATTCGCTTTTGAATACCGGTTTGGGTTGGTTACTTTGAATTTTTTGGTTTGTGTACATTTTGTTCTGTTTGTCTATTTATAAATAAATAATTATAAATAATTACTGTTGGGTTGGTTACTTGATTTTGGTCTATTTCTAAATAATTATTCAAAACATAAAATGTTGTTTTCCTCCGTACAACTTAAATGAAGTTAGTTCGCTTTCCGATTAAAGAATACGATAATACTCAACTAATACAGTATAATTCATTTGACAAAAAATACTGTAATTTCAAAAAAAATTAATAATCTCTAGTTGTATTGAAAACGTGTTTCATGTTAAAATATTCGTTTTCAGACGGCAACTCTTATCTCAAAGGTTGGGTCATTTTCAGAATATAATACATTAAAACACCTCGAACAAATTTTTTTTACAAGAGTTCTAAATATTAAAAATATATTAAAAAGCTACAAAAATATGAGAAACGATGAAATTAGATTTTTAAATAAGAGAAATAAAAAATTAGTTTTCTTTAAAAAATTACCCATTTTACTACATACTATTTTTGATTAGATATCATCTTTAAAAAAATTAAAATTTAAATAAAAATAAAATTTTAATAATTTTTTAAAATATTTTATGATGAATAAACTAATTTAAGTTTTTTTAAGTATTGGAAATGGTCTTAATCGATGAAATACTCAAATCCGAAGTCTCATATTGCTATTTACAGATAACAAAAAGAATGTTACAATTTCAGATTTTTTAGTGACAAAAAGTTAGTATGATTACGTTTTCATTGTAATTCATAACAGTTGACTTTCACCGTTATGCCTTCAATATAATAAAAATTGAGCTGACAATAATAAATACAAAATCTCCTTGAAAAGATTAGGTAATAGTGGAATGTAGTTGAATATAGAATCTAGCTAAATTTTTATTTATTTTTTCTGTAAAATTTGGTTGAATTAGTTAAAATTAAATAGTGTCATCATAAATCATAAATCAGGCTTGAAGCTGTCAACCAAATTTTACAGAATGAGGAATCAGGGGAAACTTTTTTTCTTTGTCAAAACTTAAATCAACAAAAGCTGATATATACCCCAATCTACCTAATATTTATTTTAAATCTATCTCATGTAGTTAGGAGAGGTTAAACCCCTGTTGTCAAATTCATATACCCTAAAAAGATTTCAAACCTGAGCTAAATAATTGAACGAATGTGTATCCAAAAACTTGAAATACAGTTATATATCTAAAATATTTTTATTTTAAATTAAAAATTAGATTAAAAATTTAAATTTATAATAATAAATTTGAATAAATTAATTATTTTGATTGAATAAAAAAATACTCATAATTTTAATTAATCGTTTTTAAGATTATGACGTCAATCATTTTTGAAAATTTTAAATTAAAGTTTATAATAATTCTGGTATTAAAATCATAGAGAATGATTATTTTAATAAAATTGTTAATTATAGGTTTACAGTACTGTGGCCAACGAAAAAATGGATTATATTGACATTTTGAAATTTTGAGATAAATTCATCGCGTATTTGAAAATTTAAATTTTTATAATTTTTTTTGTTGGGACATCACGATGGTGTTAACGGGAGATTGACACTGTAACAACTCAATTAACGATGAGTTTTTAATATTGTTAACATAAAATCTATGATTTTATTTCTGTCAATTAGTTTACTGGTTTTTAAATCCCGTTTCTACTATTACAGGTAGGGGTTTCGATCTCTAGTGCCTTGAAGATTTGTAAAATGACTATACCACTGAGCCAGTACTCGACCATGAAATCTAGGATTAAAATAATATTTTGGAAATTTATATCTAATTAGTCGGGTTTTGAAAAATTAAATTCTTTTGTGATATTTTTTCCTAAAAGAAATCCACAAATTAGGCCGGTACCAATTGGGCCTATATCTTCGGTAGTAGTGGACAATAGTCCCGTCGGTGGAGTTTTGATGAGTTGATTATTTATATTAGGCTCGCAACTCCTTCATTTAAAATTAATTTTTAATGTAAGTATATATCTATCCATAGGGTTCTAAATTTGAGTCTCTTAATAACAAAAAAATTAATAATTTAATATAATTTACTTTTTAAATTAAATTTTAATTATTAATGAAAAAAAAACCAATAAAAACAAAACATCTATCTAAGAGACTCTAAAATGATTCTCTTAAATCTCCTATTTAAGAACCCTTTTCCACTTAAAAAACACCAATGAAGGTGGTCTAAACTACTTCGAGTAATGTTGGATACGTCACTCATCTCACCTCATTTCATTTGGGCCAGGTTTAGACCTATTAAGCCACATCAAAGATATATAAATTCGAGTTAGGCCAGTTTTATTTTAAGCCAATATAAGTCAATATCTATTATTGATGATGTTACTATCAATTACATGATGATAGGAGCCTCAGTGGATCAATTTGAAATTTGAAATTCTTGGTTTGCTAGATGATATGAGCCTCAGTGGTGAGGGCTTTTCTCCGGTCCGATCTTGGTGAATCCGAACTTTTGAAAAGAAGGAATTGAGCGGAAGTAAAGTGAGAACCACAAAGGATGGTGGGGAATCTCTTGATAATCTCGAATCCGTTCAAGCCTTGGAATCCTCACAAGGATGAACTCGTCTCTCGTCTCGAATCCTCAAAGAAGAGTGGCGGCTGTGCTAGAAAGAAAATGTTTATCTCTATTAATGAAAAGGTGAATGAACAAATGCCACAAAGGAACCTTATCTAATGGTTCAATGGCTGGGGGCCTTCAATGGGCAACGATAACAAAATCCGTCAACATAAAGACGAAATCAAACAAAAAGGAAACAAGAATCCCGCAACATAAAGACGGGATCAAATGAAAGGGAAACAAAATCAAAGCAATAAATATGGTCCAAGGATGGCAAGTATGTTGACACAATGTCGACAACTATACAAGCTTCTTGGACCGAACGAACCTAGACACTATCACGAGCCTAAGGAGGTGCAGCCGTGATCGTACCTGCATGCATAGAAACGGTAAAGCACATACGTACCTAGGCCAATCCGCGGGTCACATGCGTGCGGTCTTCGGTGTAGGCTGTGGATGGAGTTACATCTCTTGTCGGTGTAGAACTTTCCATGATCGGGAGTTGTAATAACCTCGTCTTCTTGTAGTGGCTTGAGCTGGGCTAAGTCCGTCTCGGCTATGGGCTCGATCAGGTTGAGCAACGTGCCGATGGAGTTGATGAACTTGTCTTAGACGACCTTGATCTTGCTTTGGGTGTCTGGTCCGTGTCGGATGGTTGGAATGCGCTGGATGGCTGCGGTGATCAGGAGGCTATGGTTGCTATGAAGAGGTATCAGTATCAGAAAATCCAGTTGAGGAGAGCAAAGAGGTAAAGATAGAGAAACCAATAAAGGACTCAAATTGTGCAAAGAGAAAAAAGAGAGCAAGGAGATTACTCGGACAATGTCTCACTAGTTCAGTCTTAAGAAAGGTGATGCATGAGCCTACTGCTTATTATCAACGTAAGGCACTAGAAAGGGATCACTAGACAAAGACTAAATCTAACAAAGCGTATTTTAAGAAACAATTCTCATGTTTTAGAATGGATGTAGAAAAGTCAATTGAAAAAAATCTTGACAAGTTCCTAAAGCTGGTTAATGACCTAGCAAGTCTTACAGTTACCATACAAGATGAAGATCAAGCCATATGTTTGCTAAACAGTTTACCAACTTTATTTGATCCTCTGGTTCGTACTTTACATTTCGGAAATGCCAAAGACACATTGACTATCAATGATGTGATAACATGAGCATATGGAATGAAGTCAAATCTAGTCCAAAAGGGCCAATTGTATAAGAAGAAGAAAATGTCAGAAGGGTTGAATGTTGAGAGCGGAGGTAGAACTGAGAATAGAGGCAACAAAGGAAAATGCAAGGGCATATCTAAAAGCAGAGGTAGGTCTCAGTCAAGATTAAAGCAGTACATTAATGTTAGAGCTTGTTAGATATGTGGAGATTAAAACCATTGGAAGAAAGATTATCCCCGGAAAAGGTAGAACAAGAAGCAAAGAAAAGGTCAAGACTCAACTCATTTGGCCGTTATTATACCAGAATCTGCAGCTCTAGTAGTAAGTTTGACAGTTTCAAATGATGAATGGGTGTTAGGCTCTGGTTGTACATTTCATATTACTCTAAGGAGGGAACTACTTACATAATCTACTTACATAAATTACAAAGGACTATTTTGTAATTTATAAGAAAGTACATACAGTTTTATAAACAGAAGAGAGAGAGAATAGAACTCAGCAATTGTTATCGTTGTAATTATCTTCTTTTGCATTTCGTTTTCTCAGACTTTGTAATAGCTCATTTTTCTCGGGGATTCCATCTAGGAGATCTGAGGGTGAGTTATTGGATTTGTTGTTTTATGAACGACAATTTCTTAGTTTCAATTCGATATCCATTTCGACGTATCTTACTGTAATTTCTATATTTAAGGTATCATAGGTAATCGATCTTCGGAATTAATGGCGGAACCAAGACCTCTAACTCGTTCACAGGCAGCGATGCAATAAGGAACGATTACGATGGCAGATGATTTGATGGCAAAACTACAGAAGATGATTTCGAACAAACGGGAGCTAGCTTTGAAAGAACAATGGCCGTCACTTCGAAGAACAAAAATGTTTATACGAAGAACAAAGAAAAGACAACGCGGAAGTGGATTTACGATTGAATCACATGAGTGATAATATGGCAGAGGTTTTCAATGTGGTCCAGGACTTGAAGGAAGGAAATTTGAGTGCAAACTCAGGGTCATCTAGTAGAATCGATACAGAAATAGATAAAGAATCTCCAGGTGGTAATAAACAATGACCTGTTCCGATCGTTACACCAGCTAAATCTCTGGCAATAAGGCTACATGAACAAATTCTGGGTTCACGCCATGTATTACTTCTCTTCGAGGAATAAACAACACTTATAATAGCTTGTCTCGAATGGGAAAAATTGAGTTTCTTAGATTTGATGGATTACGGTATAACGAGTGGTTATTTAATGCAGAGCAATTTTTCTCAATTGACTTCACGTCGGATGACATTAAAGTTAAGATAGCATCGGTTCATTTCGATGCTGATGCTGCTCGTTTTCACCAGTCTTTGATGCAGTCAAGGTATGGTTTCTTCTAACGGATTGGATAGATTATAACATTAGACTGAAGGAGAGGTTTGTTATGGTGGATGATGATCCAATTGCAGAAATGAAGAAGTTGTATGAGACGAATGGTATTGATGATTATCACCAGAAGTTTGAGGCCTTGAATATTCGAGTAGATCAGTTGTTGAGTAACTATTTGGTTGGCTTAAGACGGGACACACAAATGCATGTGTGCATGTTTTCTCCAAGAGACATTCAACATTGTTTATGTTGTTGGGAAGGTTGTATGAATCTGCTCATCCTTATAAAGCAAGAGACATAGTGGGTGGCGGAATGCGTAAGGGAGAGTCACTTTCAGTCCAAATGAATAATCTAGTAGAGAAGAAACCTGTAGGAGAATGAAAAGGTTACAATAAGGAGAAATCAAAACCGACTTTTGTACCTTTTCTATCGGAAGCAGAGATGGAGGATAGACAAAACAAGGGATTATGTTACAGGTGTGATGAAAAATATACTCCGGAACATTACAAGACTGCTCATCCTAGAAAGAAACAATTGTACTGCTTGGAAGTGGAAAATGACTATGAGGAGTATGAATTAGTGGACGTGATAGTAGAAAACAAGAAAGAAAATCTATCTAAGATGCCTCAGATATCTGTCAACGCATTAGCAGGAGTTACATGTTATCAAACCATGAGGGTAAAAGGGATTCATGATAAGAAACCAATTTATATTCTCTTGGATATGGGTTCAACTCATAATTTTTTGGATGCAAATAGCTAAGAGGCAAGGTGTGAGCTAAAGATGGCAGGAACGTCTCATGCTTCAGTAGCTAGAGGGGGAAAATTGGGTATTCTTGGAAATGTGGATAAATTTAAGTGGAGGTTTCACAACACTGTTATTTGTGATGATTTTATGGTGGTAGATTTGGGAGGCTGTGATGCAGTACTTGGTATTCAATGGTTGTGGAAGCTCGAACCACTTACTTGGGATTTAAAAAAGATGGAGTTGAGACTTGTGTATGAGAAAAAGAATTTACATGGCATCCAAAGAGGATCTGTTCGAGAAATAAAGGCCAAAAATTTAAGTTCTTATCAAGAACAAGGTGCTCAATTATCTATGATTAATATTCATAGTCTCCAAGAACCTACTGTACAGGGAATGCTATACTCAGTTCACATGGACGAAACTGATAATATGAGTGCAGTAGGTGAGGTTTTACAAGATTTTCAAGATGTTTTTGAGGAGCCTCAGACATTACCTCCATTGAGAGTAAATTTCAATCATACTATACCGCTTTTGGAAGGTTCTAATCTGGTGAATCAGCGACCTTACATGTATAATCTACATCAAAAAAATGAAGTGGATAAAATAGTGGAAGAGTTATTGGCTAATGGTACAATTCAGAACAATAGCAGTCCTTATGCTTCACCGGTGGTTTTGGTTAAGAAGAAAGACGGATCCTGAAGGCTATGTGTTGATTATCGGAAACTAAATGGGATGACTGTTAAGGATAGTTTTCCCATTCCCTTAATCGAAGACTTGATGGATGAATTGGGAGAGTCTATCATATACTCTAAGATAGATCTTAGAGCTGGTTATCACCAAGTTCAAATGGCCGCCAAAGACATTCACAAGATGGCATTCAAGACTCACACAAGACATTATGAGTATTTAATAATGTCGTTCGGTTTAACTAACGCACCTGCTACATTTCAAGGATTGATGAATTGGGTATTTAAAGCATTTTTGAGGAAATTTGTGTTAATCTTCTTTGATGACATCCTCATTTACAGTTCATCGTGAGAGAGACACCTTGAACACCTTAGACAAGTTTTTCGCCTCATGAGGCAGCATAACTTATATGCTAAGAAGAGTAAGTGTGCTTTTGTTATTGGAAAATTGGAATATTTGGGTAATTACATTTCAGCAGATGGAGTTTCTATTGATCCGAGTAAAGTCCAAGCAGTGAGAGAGTGGCCCAATCCTACAAGTTTGAAACAACTGAGAGGATTTTTAGGTTTGGCCAAGTACTACTGGAGATTTGTCAAATGATTTGGAGTTCTTGTCAGACCCTTAACAACATTGACAAAAAAAAGATGCTATTGTTTGGTGTGACGAAGCACAAACAACCTTTGAGGTATAGAAGAAAACATTATGTGAAGCACCAGTCTTAGCATTACCACTTTTTGATCAACAATTTGTAGTGGAAACTGATGTGCGTGGTCAAGGCATATGAGCAGTGTTGATGCAGAATGGTCATCAGCTAGCATATATTAGTAGACATCTCAAAGGTAAAAAATTGACACTATCCATATATGAAAAAGAACTGTTAGCGATTGTCTTTGCGATGCAAAAATGGCGACATTATCTGCTTCCTCAACATTTTGTCATCAAATCTTACTAAGACTGCTTATTTCATGGCACTCACTCATCCTTATTCGGCAATCACAGTGGCTTAAGCTTTCCTCGACAATGTGTTCAAATTACATGGTTGTCCCAAAACTATTGTCAGTGATCGAGATTCAGTATTCTTGAGTGAGTTTTGGACTGTATTGTTCTCGTTGCAGGGTGTTCAGCTTAAATATTTGAGTGCTTACCACCCAAAAAGTGAAGGTCATAATGAGGTGGTGAATAGAGGTCTAGAAACATATCTTCGATGTATGACAAGTGATCGACCTCACTTTTGGAGTAAGTGACTTCCTCTCGCTGAATACTGGTACAATTCTACACATCATACAGCTATCAATATGTCCCCTTTTGAAGTTGTTTATGGTCAAGCTCCCCCTATTCACTTACCTTACTTATCGGGATAGTCTAAGGTGGCAGTAGTAGCGTGAAACCTGCAAGAACACGAGAGTATGTTACTGATCCTTAAATTTCACCTCTTTCGAGCTCAACATCGCATGAAAGTGTTTGCAGACCAACATAGAACTGAACGCGCCTTTGATGTGGGCGATTTTGTATACGTCAAGTTGCAACCGTATAGACAACAATTAGTTGTGGTTCGTAGTAATCATAAACTGGCTCCTAAATACTATGACCCCTACAAGATTCTGGATAAATGTGGTCAAGTCGCTTACAAGTTAGAATTACCGGCCTCTTCAGTTATTCACCCGGTCTTCCACGTTTCACAGCTCAAGGTTCTCGTCGGTAACGTCTCTACATCTACTCAGTTACCTACCTTGGTTCTTGATGTGTTGGTGAAGGAACCAGAAAGAATTTTAGAAAGGAAAATGGTCAAACGTCAAGGCCGAGCCACTACTATGGTGTTGGTTAAATGGTCTCACTTACCTTGGTGAAAAGTTCAACCATGGAGAGCTTTCACATCGCCTTCCATTCCTCACCGAATGGTGCGAATCCGATGTGTTTAAAGTTGTAACAAATCTTTCTGGTCCCAGTCTTTGGTCGACTGCAACATATAAGATCTTGGGTCTTGAGAACTTCCTCTGCTGCTTCTCTTGAGAGATCACAATTACGTGGACGAAACCGAATCGGAGAAATATCACTGGACCGTGGTTTTGAGAAAGATTCATGGGAGGTAAGTCTTGGAGTTGGTGTAAGTTTCCAAGGATTGGAAGCTTCTTTTGTTCGGGAGGTAGGTTCAGTTTAGAAGGTTTGAGATTTTTCAAAAAGAGTAAGATAAAGGGTAAGAGGTACAAGAAACAGATGAATATTGACATTTTTGTTTGTTCTTTTTTTTTCTTCTTTTTTGGGTGTATTGTTAATGAAAAATTTACGAGAAAACTTACTAGGCCTGCGATTTCAAGTATTACGAATCAGTTCGGATTGATTAATTTGGGTTTCAGGTAACACGAACAGTATCAACCAAACTCGAGCTTCTTCTTTCCTTTTCTTTAATGGCTGTTTTCTTTGATTTTCTTTTCTAAAGTTAGATACTCGTCTCTTGTCGTTTATAACAACATTAGGTTATTTCTTGTTCCAATTTGTTTTCCAACTATTGCCGATTTTTCTTTGTTAGTTGTAGCTTTTTGTGTATCCTTATGACCTTTCATCTTCAATAATTATTTAGTAGAAAAATGACCTTTCATCTTTTGTAATTTTTTCTAGACAAATGGCGTATATTGATGAGTTGTACTGATCCTAGTATTATATTGGTTAATGAATAAAATTAGAGAGAATTAGTTAAATATTCATATGATAATGTAAAATTAAGTAAATAGCAAATGAAAATATGGAAATTTTATAACTAAGAATGGCTCATTAGATAAAAAAACAGGGATATTCTTATGGTAATTAGGGGTTGTGCAAAAAAGGGAAAAAAAATTAAATTGGCGGGAAGTGATGGCACATGGAAAAAGTGAGGAATAAAATAAATATATTTTATAGGTAAAAGTAATCGTAAATGATAAGTATTGTTGTGTTGAACAATCGTTACCTGATACATCACGTTTTCATGTTACGATTCTGGCGGATTTCAGGTAAAGTATTACGTACTTGACAATATATTATAAGGTTTGATACTATTTCCTATTCTTTTATTTCAATTTTATGTTAGGGTATCCCACCATCCTTTATATATTTCTCGTAAATCATATATGTTGCTAACTCATATGTTGTCCATTACAACATTTACTATCCACGAAATCTTATATTATATGGTGAACATATTTGATAATGTAATGTGTTAGCAAATATGTTACATTGTAAAACATATATTACCTTGGAACACCTTAAAACATATTTTAAAATTTAGGATAAAATCATGAGGTAACAAAATAGATAAACGTTAATATATATAGTTTAACTGTTACAATTTAGGCAATTCAGTAATGATTTGTTTATATTGTAACATATAAATCAAAGTAGGTGATAAGGGAAGAGTATTGAGAATGAGATTCATGTTCGTGGAAGAGGTTTCATGGATGAGGAAGACTTCAAGAGCATCAATAATCCTCTCGCCCATAGAGTCATGACCATCCGCTAAGGGAGAATGGTACAAGCTGTGTCTGATGAAAAAGGTATGAATAACTACAACATATTACCCATTAAGTTATTTAGTGGAAAAAGTTACCGGATATATATTCACTTAACATGACCAGTTGTCGGATGTGGGAAATAAGGTAATGAGAATGTTAAAAGTCAGAACAGGAACACATGGGAGGATTACTTAGTATCATGGACAACTACAACAAAAGATCCGGTAAGTAAGTTGACATAATAAGTTACCTAGTACATATAAATATAACATACAAAAGTTATCAGGTAATTGAAAGTTATCGGGCAATAGGGATGGCAATGGTCTGAAGAGGAACATGCACATGGCTTACTCGGTATTGTAGACTACTAGTAAACACTTTGAGAGTAACAAGGAAACCTGAAATCTAAATTGTTACGTGAAGTCTAAATTTGAAAATAATAATAATTTTGTTACACAACACACACGAACGACAATTTTGATCTGATCTACGACACATGCTAATAGCTATTACAGATGAATACACAGATAAATGTATTTGGGTCTTTCTATGTGTGCATATTAACTTTTGATTGATAATTTGCATAACCATTTAATTTAGGCCCAAATTATTGTTATTTATCTTTTTTTTTTTTTTGTCAACATTGGGTCACAAATGGCCGACCCATTAGCCAAGTTCTTGCATATGTAAGCTGGGGGACTCGATCCCAAGATATGCAAGTGCGCATGTCTCTTGTGGACTTACCATCTGCCACTAGACTAAATGCCACTTGTATTTATCTAAAATACTCTAAAATATATTTGCTGATGTGATATAATAAAACTACACTAAAATAAAACATGTATGAATACTTGAATTTCTTAATTTTACTCTATTTTCTTTTTACTTCCTAAATATGCTGTCCGACTGATATTTACGTTTTTCTCTTATTGATTTTTAAAAATAATTAGAGGTTTTTAAAGTCTAATGATCGCATATGACATTAAAATATTATTTTGTCGTTGAAAACTATTAATCGAATCTACATTAAAACTTCACATATTTTTAAATTTTGATTTGGTTTTTAAGACATCTTAAATTTTTAACACTGTTATAGACATATCTAAAAGTTTATAGTATACTATTTCAATCAATAAGAAAAAACAAAACCAAGACTTAATAACTATTTCCGGAAATACCAAAACTAATGCTATTGTATTTTCGAAGAAGTCTTTATTGTTTTTAGATTTTCTACAGATATTTATGCTGATGTGTTATAATTAAAGTCATAGGTATTGATATTTTATTTTGATTGGCTATATATCTTAAGTATTTAAGGGGATCTTTCATCACCTAAAAGCTCTAAATTGCTGATATATCGAGTCTGGAAGATACTCCCTCTGTTCTTTATTCGTTGATGTTTTATAAATAAAATTTGTTTATTTTTATTTGATGTTTTAAGATTTTTATGCAAAATTTATTGCACTTTTTGTATTTTTGACTCTTTAAATTCTGCAGATTAATTTGTGATTGGTTAAAATATTTTGGAATTTATGATAAACTATATTTTGCTTAGAAAAATAAAAAAATTAATGATTTCTAAATATGTGTGAAATGCCTAAAACATCAAGTATAAAAAAACAGAGGGAGTATATAATGCCTTATTATATATATAATTAATAAATAATTGTTCAAATAGAGCAAAACTATACTGTAACTACCAAAACATTTTTTGTCCAAAAAAAAGAAAGCGTAAAGGGTGTAATCGTATTTACACCCTTGAAACAAAAACGTAATTTTTCTTCTTCTTCTTTAGTTAATTTCACAAAAGAAAAAAGAAACCTATACTGTAAACCGTCGTCGTTAACTTCTCTAATTAATTTCACAAAACAAAAACCGTCGTCGTTGACTTCTCTTTATTTTCTTCGTCGTCTTACTCAATGTCTTCTCCTCTTCTTCTTTTTCTTCTTACTCGTCGTCTTCATTGTCGTGTTCTTTATCAAAGGTAAGTTTCTTCTTCTTTTCTTCTTCTTCTTCTCCTCTTCTTCTTTTTCTTCTTTTTCACGAGGACATTTGGGTTTGTTGTTTATGTAGACATTGTTTGTCGATTTCGCGACATTTGGGTTTCTCGATTTCGCGACATTTGGGTTTTTGTTCTTCATCTTCTTCTTATGTGTTTATCAAGTAGAGTTCTTCCCGGGTCTGAGCCAATGTGTAGTTCGTAACTAGTTGTGAGGGTAAGGGTGAAGTAGAGATAGGCTTAGTGTAGTAGAGTTAGGGTGAAGTGTAGTAGAGATAGGCTTAGTGTAGTACAGTTAGTGTGACGTTTGGTAGAGTTAGGTTGTAGTGTGGTAGAGTAGAGCTAGGTTGTAGTGTGGTAGAGTTGGATTCCGTGTAGTAGAGTTAGTCTGACCTTTGGTAGAGTTAGATTGTAGTGGGTAGAGTTGGCTTGTAGTGTTGTAGAGTTAGGTTGTAGTGTGGTAGACTTAGATTCCGTGTAGTAGAGTTAGTCTGACGTTTGGTAGAGTTATGCTGTAGTGTGGTAGAGTTGGATTCCATGTAGTGTGAAGTGTAATAGAGTTAGTCTGACGTTTGGTAGAGTTGAGCTCCGTGTAGTCAAGTTTATTTGCGTGTAATGGAGTTGGGTTTTAATGTTTATCGTTTGTTTTCATCATTAGATATGGCAGAGAAGAAGTACCCTGAGAAGCTTTTCAGACACGGTCTACATGTGATGAAGAATCGAAGCATCAACCATTACTGCAATCTTAAAAACATCAATAATATGATCAAGGGTATTGGTGAGGATGCATACGTAGACATAAAGGAGAACTCTTGCCTAGGCGTTTTTCTTATGCTCGCAGACTCCAACTACACCTTTACTGGGGGACATACACAGTACTTGTTGATGCATCAACTAATGACTAAGAAGAAGTATGAGATGTGGGTGTTGTTTGGGTCTCGGCCTACGAGGTTTTCTCTACACGAGTTCACGGAAATCACGCAGCTTAATTGCGATAACTTCAAGGAGTCTTCTAATGTGGCAGATGCCCACAAAGAGCTATGGGAAGAAATGGGTTTAGGACTTGGTGAAGGCCCTACATGGGTAGAGTTAAAAGACGTGTTGGGGAGATGTTGAGGGTGGTCTTTCGAGAAGAGGAAGATGGTAGGCTTTCGAGTGGTGTTGCATGTAGGGTAAATTGCTTTCATAGTAGAGTTGGTTTAGGTGATTGCTATAGTTCATTTATGTATAATAGAGTTCATTTATGCTACTAGTAGAGTTCATTTACGTATAGTAGAGTTCATTTTCAAGTACAGTGGAGTTGATTTTACTCTACTAGAGTTCAATGCAATATAGTTCATTTACGTGTAATAGAGTTCATTTATATGTAGTAAACTTCATTTACGTTTAGTAGAGTTATTTTAACAATTTAGTGGAATTCATTTATGTGTAGTAGAGTTGATTGCTGGTTTAGTAGAGTTCATTTGTGTTTAATAAATTGCATCTTCTCGTCTACCAGGTATGTCTTAAGCAACTGACTACACAGCCTCTAGAGATAATGCCTCTATTGCCAGACGATATTGCAGATCCCAAAGTGGACACCATGCTTGGAGACATAATTGCCTCCAGTCTGGATGAATCCACCTGGGACATAAGTAATAAGAGGAAGGCAAATGCTTATGTATAGGAAAAGATGAGCAAGCGTAGTGCTCGTTCAAATGAACAGGTGAAGAAAGACAAAAGGAATAAAAAAGCAGAAGGAAGGGGCTAAACATAAGGAGAAAAAGCAGAAGGTCGAGGAGAAAAAACACAAGAAAGAAGAGAATATACAGAAGAAAGAGATGGATGACTCCGTTAACTTGAAGGATATGGTGAGAGTTGTTAAATAGAAAAAGCAGAAGGCAGAGGAGTCGAGTGCATTGCTTGATACTCTTAGAAGTTTGACCAAAACCTTCGAAGGATGAGACACGATCACAACGTGTTTGCTGAACATCTATATCATTTGGAGGAGAGTAGGCTAGAAACCAGGGCAGAGACTGCAATGCTTGCTGACCGCGTTTTTAGGCTAGAGCGTAACACCTCAGACAATACAACCATGCTTGAGAGGATTCTTACGCTGGAGGAGACCTGGGCGCAACCACAAGTTTATAGCCTGGAGAACAAAAAGGCTGAGAATGGGGATGAGGGTGGAGGTTATACAACTCCACCACATCGAACTCATGAACCTCTGAATCGCGAAGATGACATAAAAGGCGATATAGAAAATTCCCTAAAGATCTTGATCTTAAATTGGTACGTAAGACTCTATTTGAATGAGACTTACTCTGATTGATCTATCCTATGTACAAACATTGAATTGTTAACATTACATACATATTTGAACAAACATCATATAAACATAAAGTTGTGAGTTGTTAACTTTGGTAAAGCTTATAAATGGTTTGGTCGAGATATGTGTAACTCTACAATACAATTCTTGTGATCAATACATTTCTACCAGACCATAAAAATGAACTCTACCACTATTAGTAACTCTACCAACTGTCAAGCTAACATAGTAGAGTTACTCTTCGCAGACACCTCTTTTGGAGCGGCCTAGCCTGGTGGACTTGGACTCGGAGAAAACACGAAGTGCAGATTCAGGTGTTGTGCCTAATACAATTAAGCCAACAACACCAACAAATCCAGATTCTCACCTCGATGACACCTAAGTGTCCCAAGCCAGCACCAAACATACCATCCCACCGAACCAGGTAAACCCGTGTTTAATAAGTCTTATTGGTAGAGTTGATAGTTCTGTTCATTAGAGTTGACATTTTTTCATATTTTTTGTAGAATAAATGGGTTATCGAGAGTCAGGAGACATCCGACCCTTTCAGCCCGTTATCACGGGTAGTTAGGAATCCAGAAGAACCATCAAAAGAAGAACCACCTTACGATGAAGAAAAACTGATGTCAGGTATGTCACAGCTTGGCCTTATAAACCTAGTGGATTCTCCTGAAAAGGCTAAACAAACACAGGGGGATTTAGTCTGTATGGAAAACAAGTTACCGAAAGAGACTCGGGCACGAGTACTCGCTAAGAACCAGGTAGATTACATTTACAGTATGATAGAGTTCATTTCAAGTGTAGTGGAGTTCATTTTAAATGCTGTAGAGTTCATTTACTCGTATGGTAGAGTTCATTTACCGTATAGTAGAGTTCATTTACCTTATAGTGGAGTTCTTTTTCAAGTATAGTAGAGTTCATTCTATCTTATAGTAGAGTTGACTTACCTTTTAGTAGAGTTCATTATATCTTATAATAGAGTTCATTTACCGTCTTTTGACGTATAGTAGAGTTGACTTTCCGTTTAGTAGACTTCATTTACTGTTCTGTTTTGTTCTTCTTACATGTATCCCCTTTCTTAGGCTATCCCATTGTCAAGAGGATTCATAAGAATGTGGTTCATTCTCCTCGTGTCTATGATCCTTTTGGGCCGATTTCAAAAATAAAAATAATTCGACTACGCGAATATGTGAAGCATGAATTGTAAGTATCTATTTGAATGTGCTGTGTTGCATACAAATTCGTCAATTATTTACAAATTTGTTAATTTCTGTAGAGGCATTATGGTCAACGGGAACCCGAGTCCAAATGTGGATTTCTTTCTTCGCTTGATCACACCACAACATAAGTGGCCTATCCCTCAATATGGCTGGCTACACAATTGCATAAGTTCAAGTATAGTAGAGTTAAGTTTGCTGTAGTAGAGTTCATTTAGAGTACTAATACAGTTATGTTACTCTTTTTATTACAACATATGATGTTCGGGATGAATCTCTTTCGGCAAAGATCGTTGCAAACTCCAAGCCCAAACATGAGTAATCAAATTAATTTCCTCGAGCCACTGTTTTGTGGTTATTGGTGTCACACGTTACACAAGGAATTATGTGGGAAAAAATGATAAGTACTTGTGGCCCAGTGGGTTTAAAGATCTCTTCCAGGGCATTCAGCGTACATTATGTGCCACTCACAAGCAGTGGATGAGAGACGTGGACATAATCTACATCCGCCATAATATTAACAACATCCACTAGGTGGCCATGGAAGTTAATTTGACAGAAGTGAAGATTCGCATATAAGATCCCAACCCAAATTGCAACCTCGCTGATATGATGATAGAGTCATGCAAGTAAGTTACTCAGATTCAGTATAGTAGAGTTCATATACATATATACTGTAGGTGGTGAGTTCATTTTTTGTGTAGTAGAGTTCATATACATGTGTGGTAGAGTTCATTTACCTTGTGGGTGTAGTTTATTTTCCGTGTAGTAGAGTTCATAACATGTGTAGAGAGTTCATATACTTCCGATAGTAGAGTTCATTTACATGGTTCTCCTTTTTTGTAGGCCATATGCCGTAATATTCCGAAGATGATCAAGCGTTTCTCATCCGAGGAGATGCGTCCACACATCAGCGTGACTCAATATAAGATTGCGCGTGTGACTAAGGACGTACCACGTAATAAATAGTCAGGCAACTGTGGCGTGTACGGTCTCAAGATGATCGAGTGTCTGGCCATCAGATGCAACTTCGAAGGTCTTACTGACGAGTACATTGGCTTCTCCCGGCTGAAATACACTATTGAATTCAGAGAGGAACTTCCGATAGAAGCGGAAAATGCTTACAGTGATCCAGAACCCGCAAAACTGTGTGATAAGAACATACTCACCACATCGACCCAAGACCTCCTGCTGGATTGGTATATCTGCATAGTTTATGTATAGTCTTAGAGTAGTAGCTTTGCAGATTTGTGTAGTCTTAGTTTGTATAGTCTTAGAGTAGTATATATATGTAAAGTCGTACATGTTTTATTAAATATGAATATATAGGTTATTGAAAACAAATTAACTCTCCTATTCGAAAACATATGTGATCTAACTCTACCATTCGAAGGTAATACGTGATCTAACTCTACTATTCGAAAGATCATACCTGATCTAACTCAGAACTAACTCTACAATAGAAAAACCATATGTGATATAACTCCACCACAGAAGAATTAACTCTGACACAACGATGTTAACTCCACTAAATAAGTACGAAGTCTTCTACAAAAGTTAAATCTACTATTCAAGAATGAATGCTTTCACGACATGTACGGGCAATGTAGTAGGGTTCATTAACTGTTTAGTAGAAATCATTTCCAGAATGATATATAGAGTTCATTTACCATGTAATGTAGTTCATTGCCTCGTGTAGTAGAGTTCATTAACTGTTTAGTAGAGTTCATATACTGTATAATAAATTTCATTATTATTTAGTAGAATATTCAATGTTTGTTATGCGTATTCTTTTAGTTGAAAATATAACCACCGATTTATATTGTGACACGTCAATATTTTGTCATGTTTAATATTGTAGATTAATAATGTTTAATATTGGCATAAGTTTCAATATATTCATTATTTTCCTTCATATACTCATTATAATGATTAACAATATAGACTCTTCAGATATCTTTTACTTTAAAGGAAAGGGAATCTGGAGAGTCTATATTGTTAATCATTATAATGAGTATATGAAGGAAAATATTGAATACATTGAAGCTTGTGCCAAACATGTAAAAAAGAACCATTCCTATATAGACTTCTTCTAAACTTTCCATCTTCACCTTTGATAAAAACTTTTCATCTTCACCTTTGAATCTATCAAAAGCTTCTAAATTTTTCCAGAACAGATTTGTTCATAATCTTACAAAGGTAATAGTTTGCAGATAAGATTTAGGGTTGATGCTTATACAAGTTTTTATTGACTTTGATACTAAAGCTAAAAGTATTTATTTGTTTTCTTTGGGATAGATGAATTCAGCAAAAAGAAGCAATATTGTTTGCAAGACACATATAACGGACTTACCGAACATTATTTTAACGAACATCATAGCTACATGTGCAAAGGAAGGAATTGAGGAGATTTAGAGTGTCAGGCTCGTTTCAAAAAATTTTAAAGAGCTATGAAATGAGAATGAAATTCTAAAGAATATATCTATTAGTAGTGTTCCATTCTATCCCTTTGCAAGAAATAATACTCTTTTCAACAATTTTCATAAAAGGTTATGCAATGCCGGTAATGTGGAAGCTCTATACCGATGTGGTATGAGAGAGTTTTTTGTGAATGAAAATCATGATGGTGGTTTGGAAATGCTAGTAAGAGCTAGTAATGATGAATGTGAATAAGCCAAACTGCTATTTGGATTTGTGCTAGTTTGTTTAGGAGATAACACAAGACAGAAAGATTATCAAGTCCTATGACTTATACTACAACCAACCGTTGCTGATACATTAGCATACGTAGGATACCTATTGCATAGAATCTTTAATGCACCAGTTCAGTTCAGTTGGCGAAGAGAGAATGAGTTGCTAATTCTAGAACAAACATATGTTCGAGAATGATGTATTTGCAATGGTGAATTCTTAGAGATTATCCCTTTCTTCGAAGGATTCGATGAAGGCATTGATGAAACTATGGAAAAAGCTTGTGAAATATGCATTTGGCATTACGAATTCTCAAAGATATGTCCCAACCATTAGTGGTTATCTTTTTTTTTTCAAATTCTCTAAATGATTTGTTATTTTGAATGTTGGAACACTTATTTAAATGATTGGTTATTCTCTAAATTCTCTAAATGACTTTTTAATGTATTGAATCATAATTAAGCAAATTATTCTACCATAAACAAGTATAATATTCTACCATACAAGAGTTAACTCTACCATAAACAAGTACAATACTCTACCATACAAGAATTAACTCTACCATAAACAAGTAGAAATCTCCACACAAAGACGCATTCTTCTCTACGAAATTGTTGCACAAACACTTGCAATTGTCTTTCGTTACTTACAATTACGGGGGGAGTATCTTGTGGTACTGAATAAATGACTCTACCACATAAAGACCATCGGTAATCAAACTATACCACAAAAGAATTAATTCTACCAATCGAAAGACCATAGGTGATCTAACTCTACCACAGAATAAATAACTCTACCATTTGAAAGACCACATGTGATTTCACTCTACCACAGAATAAATAACTCTACCATTTGAAAGACCATAGGTGATCTAACTCTACCACAGAAGAATTAACTCTGCCACGATGATGTTAAGTCTAATAAATAAGTACGAAGTCTTCTACAAGAGTTAACTCTACTATTAAAGAATGAATGCCTTCACGACATGTACGAGCATTGTGACCTAGTTGCTTACATTTTGAACAAGCTGAAACGTTTCTTGGACGTTTAGCAGGTTGTGAACACTCGAACCAGCTCTTTATCCGCGATTTCTTTGGCCTCCCTGGTTGTTGACGCACATGTGGTGGATCACAAACCTTACAGCTCCAATCCAACAGAACGGGAATTGCAGCACTCTAGGAAAGATACCACCAGAGTATGTGTTGTACAGGAAGGTCGTGTGATAGTATGGATGTGTAAGTTTGATTGTCGGCCTTCTCCAAGCCGCAACAACGGCAATGACATGCACACAAGCTTGTAGGAACACGTCTTCTCAGTCAAATTGACTAAATGAGAAGATTCAGATCACGTAACAATAGCCTGGTGTTCGTCTATGTCCTGCACGTTGTACTGTCTAGCTTCATCGACCCTTGTCTGTCATTTAACAAATAAGATGTTAACTCTACTAGGAAGGAATTAAATCTACTAAAGGCAGTTTTAACTCTACTACGAAGGAACTAACTCTACTAAAGGCAGTGTTAACTCTACTACAAATGGATATACGGGAGTGATAACTCTACTACACGAGTTTTAACTTTACCTTTAGGAGCTTCTCACCAGATGTTGTTAGAAAAGTAGACGTGAGAGTTGCCTTCGTCATCCTTTTCGTGAACCAACGTGTTAACATCGCCCTAATTGCATTTACAAGCTGCACAATAGGGGAAGTTCTTGCCTTTGATAACACATGGTTGATTAATTATGCAATGTTTGACGTAGTGAAATTGTATCTGTTTCCGGGAAGGTAAACTCGACTCCACACCCGCATGTCAACTTTTATCAAGTATGCATAAAGCTTTGGATCTAACGCCTGAATTCGAGCAAGTATAACGTTGAACTCATTGACCCTAAAAGTAGTGGCAGATTTCTTGAACAACTTAAAGGGCTCGCCACCTCTAAATTTCGACAAAATGTTCTTACGTAGGTGGTAGGTGCAAATACCCCGAGAAGAAAGTGGGTACACATTCTTTATGGCTTTAGCAATGGATTAGTGCATATCTGATATGATGGCAAGTTCTCTGTCATCAGGGATCACATGGTTGAGCTGTCTAAAAAACCATTCCCAAGATTTGTCATTCTCGGTATCAACCACACTGAAAGCCATAGGAAATATGTTGAAGTTACCGTCTTGCATGGTAGAACTTAATAGAGTACCTTTATACTTCCCTTACGAAAATGTACCATCAACAACAACAACCTTAATCAAGTACGGAAAACCCCTAGTACTTGCATCGAAGGCGATGAATAGAAACTTAAACTTGTCTTGCCCGTCTATTTCAAACTTTATTAGGGTTCCGGGATTCGCTCTTCGAATAGCAAACAAGTACGACATAAGTTCTTGGAAACTACTTTTCGAACTGCCTGTAACTAGGGCCCGTGCTTGGCTTAGAGTACGGTGTACTTTCCTGGACTTCATCTGCATATATTGTAGTTATGACGACGTCAACTCTACTACGAAGGAAAATTAACTCTACTACGAGGAATTTAACTCTACCACAGGCGCTTAACTCTACTAATTCCATATTAACTCTACCACGTTAAAATTAACTCCACCATACCAAACTGGAGTCTAACTCTACTACTTCCACATTAGCTCTACTACGTATTTTGAACTCCAATATACCGACATTTAACTCTACTACAAGGAAGATTAACTCCACCATGGTATAAAATAAAGTTTGTACCTTTAGACCAAATCGCTTGCTCATTTAATCAACAACATGTCAAGGAAGAACAGATGACCCAATTCCACCTACGAATTCCACGTATAACCTTCCTAAGACTTTCGTAGACGCTTGTCGTGCACGACCTGATCTCTCTGTAACAGAACAACTATGTTTTCCCCTATACTTCCTCACAAAAAAACAACCACCATCATCAACAAGTGAAGCTCACATTCTCCACTGACAATTTGGTACCCAAAATTTCACATCCAACACTGTCTTCGATGAAACAACAACATCGAAGTCAAACATCTATTAGACAGAAAGAATCTTTAGCCTTGTCATGAGTTCTTTTTTGATGAGTATCGTTGCCTAACAACCAATGCGAGTGCTAACATTTCTATGTCCAAATACTCAACATTCAAATCCAACCCCATTGCTTTCTCCGAGAGGTTTTTCTTCTCTTCTTCCTTCAATTTTCTACGAACATTGATATAATCTTAATCATCCGAGCTTGCACTATCCATATCATCGCAACAGTCGAATCTGAATTCCACATCTTCGTCCTCAGCATGTTCAGTTTCGTGTTTCACATTTTCTAGTATATTCTTTGGTCCACCTTTACTAAACACCGGATCAACTCTAATAAAAGGGCTATCTATACAACACGAAGGATCAACTCTACTACACGAATGATCAATTCTACTACACCAAGGGTCAAATCTATTATACGAGACATGATTGTTCTCCCAATTACAATGGAATTTCTCATCACTGTTACCTTTACCGTTACTACAATGACCTTTTTCAGGGAAACTCGATGAAACACAAGATCTAGTGGAAATTTCGCCACATAAACGCATTGCTTCTTTACGAAATTGTTGCACAAACACTTGCAATTGTCTTTCGTTACTTACAATTACAGGGGGAGTATCTTGTGGTAGTGAATGAATGACTATATTTGGCATGTAGCTTAGTTTTACCTCATGACATTGTTCATCCAAACCAAAATCAGCATAAACCATCTCCAGAAATTCATCGAGCCTTAAATCTTTGCCAATGCCTATGATCCGACAGCCGTAGGACTGGTCCACCGAAAAAATTCATCGACTTTCTTTAAAACTCTAAATCCCACAAACCAAAATGATCTGATCTATAGATCCAAATAAAAACAGAAAAACAAAGGAGCTTGGAAGAAGCAATACAATGAAGGACCTTGGAAAAAGCAAAGGAGCTTCAAGAAAGCTATAATGGTGTCAGTTATGGAGGAATCAGTTAGGTGCGTAGCAGATGAGCTAATAACTTAGGGGTAAATTTGTAATTTAAGCTCTACTACGGAAGTAGGCTAGGTTTTCAAAATCAACTCTACTACAAAGGTCAGTAACTCTACTAAACACACTTTAACTCTATCACTATAAAGCTTCTTAACTCTATCATGCACGAATTTTTATCACAACTCAACTATACTACATGCACTTAAACTCTACTCCACTAGTGTAATAGAGTTGATTAAAGCGCGAAAATCAACTCTATTACGCTGGAATTCTAACTCTACTATACACGATTTTTCATTCATGTCAACTCTACTAAGCACACTTTAACTCTACTATGTTGCACTCTGTTAGTGTGGTAAAGTTGATTAAAGCGCAAACATCAACTCTACTACGCTGGAATTCTAACTCTACTAAGCACACTTTAACTCTACTACGCTGGAATTCTAACTCTACTATACACGATTTTTCATTCACGTCAACTCTACTAAGCACACTGTAACTCTACTGCGCTGGAAATCTAACTCTACTAAGTTGCACACTGTTAGTGTGGTAGAGTTGATTAAAACGCAAACATCAACTCTACTACGCTGGAATTCTAACTCTACTACGCTGGAATTCTAACTCTACTATACACGATTATTAATTCATGTCAACTCTACTAAGTACACTGTAACTCTACTACGTTGCACACCGTTAGTGTGGTAGAGTTGATCGTTTACGTGCTAGATTTCATTAATGACATTTTTGTAAATATATTTTTTTTACTCATTACAAAATGATAAAATGATATATATAAAATTAAAAAAACCATTGTACTAACTTTCAAACTTTTGCTATACTTAAATAATTATTTAGTACTTACTTTTATATTTAGCAAATCACCGTATAATTAAATAAAGAGAAAATGATCAAATATACCTACTTATTGAGAATTAATTATCTGGTATAGCCACATATTAATCTATTTGTGTATTGTATCCACTTTCTACTATTCTGTTTGAAGTGAAAGATTGCTTCCACCCCTCTGAACTCTCGTATTGATTTGCGTGTTCTTCATAGATTCATGTGATTCTATTATCGAATCTAAATTATTGAACATTAATATATTCAACTAGACGAGCACAATTAGTGCAAACAGAACTATCCATATTTTTCAGAGAAAATTGTCAAGAATAACCTTTTTAAAATTTTAATTACATGAAATACCCTCTTTTCATTTCTTCGGCATTCTACATCTTTCACACGATTCTCTCTCATATCACAATTACTAATATGTCCTTTCTCTAATTCAATGTCGCTTCAAACAATGCCACATGACGTTGGAAAACTAAAACGTCCCTTCATTTTAATTTTCTTTGTTTCATATCTCTCTTATCCTTGAAGGATTATCCACCGTTTTCTTTCGATTTATCTTTCGTGAACCCTAAAACTATCTTTGAACTTTTATGAGGCTTACTAATTCTGCTTCCTCCAAAGTAATGTTCTGCTTTTCTAAGTCGAGGGATTTTGTGTGAGAATGTGAATTGGGTATGTTATAGGTTATTCTCTTTGAATCTCATGATCATGTGAAGTATCAATGCTGGAATTTTAAATAAATTGTGTTTCTTGATTTTGAGATCGACGAAGAACAAAAACTTAAGGATTTGATATTTTGAGTAATTTGGGATTGTTTCGTCTTTGCTTATAGTCCGAGTGGTCATAGTATAAAGAGTTTGTCTACCTAGGACATTCACCCTATATCTGTCCATAAAACCAGCTATCCACTAAGCCATACAATATTAGCAAATCCTCGGTCTGATCTTTCCACGTTCAATACTGTTTACTTTGACCATCATGGACATTCATTTTCAGTGTTGTCCATAAAGGACATTTGTTTTCATTGATGTCCATCAAGGACATTCGTTTTACTTTGGTTTTAAGGGAAGTCATTATTAAGCCACCAAGGACAAAAAGGCATGCAAGAATCCTTCTCAAAGGAGAGATCCCTCAGTTTACCACCTCATTTTTTCACTATATTCCTTTTATCACTCACTCATTCTTCCCTATTTTCATATTCCTTATTTGCCTTGCACTCAGAAGTTTCAATCTGAAAGATGCATACCTCTCTTTCTTTTAACTCTCCTACGTCATGTGTTCATGTGTTGTCCCTCTATAATTTTGTCTTATGTGATTATAATTTGTCCCTCGCGTAGAAACTTTGTTAAGTATGTTGACCTTCTTTTAACAAATTTTTTTAAAAACTCACGTGCGGTCGCTCAATTTCATTAAATTCTAACATGCTCCACTAACTCAATTACACATAAATCAAACGAGCAAATGAAACGTGGATGGCCAACACTCTCAACTCTGGAAAGTTATTTTTGACAATTCATTTATACTCCCTTTCTAGCGAAGGTGTATTTAGCAGTTTCAGATTGAGGTATTCTATACAATTTATAACTCAAAAAGACTCCTACTCAATATGTTCTTTTTGTAATAACTCTTATACAGACACAGACACAGACACAGAATAATGTCTATGCATGCAAGTTGCTTCCTCCTTCACTATTATAGACATACACATCCATTTATATAAACACAGACATGGACATGACGTCTATTCTATAAAACAATTATGGCAATCCACGTTTTATATTATGATATGGAAATAAACCAATGTCTGTATATATAATTCATATACATGGACTAATAATTCAAGTCTATTAAATTTTATGTTTCATATAATTACATTGACATACACATGTATGTTTAAATATTTTCTATATGGACATAAATATCGCGATTTCTCAACTTAGGACTATTTAATAAACAAATGACTATATATTTAAAATTTGTACATCGACAACAACATCATTTGTCTCTTATATCAGCAATATTTGTTTCATATACAAACATGGTCATAGAACAATGTTTATTCATGCAAGTTGCTTCCATTTACTCATAATAGACATGATCAGTCATGTATATAAATATGGACATGATTTTATATATTATTTAAAGGACTTATGGTAATCTTTTTATTATATTTTGACTTGTAACAAATAATTGCAACTATAATCTGTTTCCTAACCATAAAACACTTTAGTATATCTTTGTCTTTTGCGTTGTGCCACCTAACAATGTCCTTCTAAAACCCTCTAAGTATGTCTACCATTTTCATCTTCTCATCAAAGAACCACTTTCAAAAAAACCCAAGAAAACACATCAAACCAAAAACTAAATCCTCTCTCAGTCAACGTATTCCATATTCGACTGATAACAGCGACGATTTCATGGTCCAGTTGTTCAATCTTTGGCCACCTACACAAACCAAACCACCAATACACAAATACCAATTCGTCATTTTTCACTCCAAATTAATTGTTAATAATAATAAATTGTACCTTCTATTTCCCAATCTCCTTGATATTATTACTTAGCTTGTTTGTCGATCTCAATTCTTCAAACTTTTTTCTACAATCTTCTTATTTTTCTATAAAATTCTATCATCTTCAAGCTTTGTTATTGTCTTTTTCTTCAAAGCTTCGCTTTTCTTTTTCAGTTTTCCATTATCTAATAAATTTACAGAGTAGGTTAGTGTCTAAATATAAACTGTCGCGTAAAGGTCATGGACATTATTATCTTTACAACACATCAATTGGGTAGACGTAAGAAAGTTTTTAAACATATATATTTTTGATGATATTATTTTCTAAACGAGTAGATCTGATGAAAGTCGCTTATAAAATTCTCATGTCTTAACTTGAAGCAATGTAAAATTTAATAACATTCAATAGAACAATAAGATAATATTTCCTGAAAACTCTAATGTACATGGCATAAATTAATAACTATAAATTTTAGGAATACATATAAATTTTTAAAAGATTTAGATAAAATATAAATCCAGTGTTTTTTGTCTTGAATATTTATTTTTTAGTAACAAAAGCCAAAGCTGCATTACACAGAGTATGATACAAACATATATTTTAAAGAATTAAATGGGCCACACATAGCTCATGAATAAGAAAGCTCAAGAAGCTTAAGAGGCACTGAGACCACACATCAAAAGTTGGAGCTACAACGTGTAAGCCTGAGATAAGTCTTGGCATGCAAATTTTGGTGTACTAGCGAAGGAAGCGTCGCAGTGAGATGCTTCTCGTCTTACTCTTCTCTTTCAGTTGGAGACTTGATTTAATGGCTAAGATCTCCATAGAAGTCCGTCGAAAAGCTGAGTCCCATTAAATCCGCTTTTGGTAAAACTGCGTACTTAAATTCTTCATATTGTATTAAAAATATATTTTAATTCTATTTTTATGCATTAAAAAGAATTTGAACCTCGTATTTGTATAAACAATCATATTAAGAAAATATAGAAAGAACTGAAATATAAGTATAATATAGTATATGTAAAACAACATAACATGATTTCTTTTAAGGATTAATGCAATATCCTAATTTTAAAATAAAATATGTTTTACAAAACTACAGACTACATATATTTATTTATAAAAAATAAAATTTTATCAAAAATGTCTGGAAAAGCAACTTTATAATCGCCTTCTCCCACCTAACCATCTTTTAGGAAGAAAGACTTATTTGGCTTCAAGTGAAAAAGCGATGGTTATACCGTAGAAAATAGTCAGGAAGCAGTGAAAAGGCTATTGAGGAACGAAAAAAAGTTAGAAGTTGAGTGTGTTATTTGCGAGGAAAGAAGAGCAGAAAAGAGAATGGGAAAATATTCTCAGTTAATTAAATTTGTCCATCAAAATTCAATAAACGATTTACCTTCCCCATCACCATTGTGTTCATCTTCAGAATTGCTTTCATTGTGAGCTCCAACACGAACAACATATTTGACCTTTTTAAGAATAGGAAGGTCTCCCCACAAACCGATCTCAGTCTCAGCTATTTCCAAACCTTCCTCCATGTCCATAACACGTTTTTATTTTCTCTTTCAAAACAACATCATCTTCAAGAGAGACTGGGAGTACTGGTTCTTCATCTCGACAAGTAACTTGGTTGGAGGATGACCTATGTTTCAGTGTCAAACACAGGTTAAGTCAATTCGAGTTCGTCAAAACATTTACAAAATTCTGGAATTCTGTGTCGTTGGACACCATGATTGGTAGCATCTTAAACTGCCAGAATGCTGATGATTCCATGAGGTTCCAATACGCAAGGGAAGGAAAGAAGTTTTCTCTGACCATTGAAAACTCTCTTAGGACCATTTCTTCAAAAACTTTGAACGAGTAATCTTTTAGCAATGTTACGTATCTTCCAAACTCCTCTTTTAATATCTTAAAGTGCCATATTGCTGAGTCTGTTTACTCCCAGTCACTAACTATGACCAAGACAAAGTTTTTCATCACTTGAACTTTGCAGAATCTCGATAACATGGATATAAAATTTGAAACTTACATCGGAAACATCATAAGCAAATAATAGATATGGAAGGAAGATGGTGAAACTTACCTTTTACAGTTATCCACACCAAAGGGAAGTGTAAGCGTTAAAAAACTTCAACAACATAGAGAAACACACATTTTGTTAACTATGATATCTCTCAGCTATCTTCCAATTGTTAAGAGTAATCGATAAAGCGTCAAGTCATGAATGCCATCGGCGGAAAATATTGAAATAAATTACAGGGTGTAGTTGTCATTGTAGGTTAAATATTTTGTTTAATTTTAGTTGTCATTTTCATTTTTCAATGCATTTTTCAAAATAAAATGATTTCATTTGCCCCTAATTAAATAAATAAAGTATTAAATGGTTTAGAATTCTAATAGTCAATCAAGGGCATAATAGAACATTTAACTATTTTCTTAATATGTGTGAAATATTGTAGAATGACAACTAATATGAAACGGAGGGAGTAATTTTAAGAGAGCCACAAAAACAAAATGTGGACTACAAATTTGCCTAATATTACAGGGTGTCTAATATTTAACCAAATAAAAAAAGTGAGATTCTATAAATACAGTTAGTGGTTTCCAAGGTATGTTACTGTGGACGAAGGGTGCGCAAATTCACCTCCACAATAGCTGCGAATCCAGGCCGTCCATTCTTCAAGTGTGAAACATTGGAAAAGGTACGATTATTTCAGAATAGGGTTTTCGTCAACTTTATTTAGCCTTATTAATCTTCGCATTCAGGGACATGCGTTTAAGTGGGTTGAGGAATCGATGGTTAAAGAAGTTGAGGATGTATTACCAAAAGTGGAAGACGTTATAGGGGAGAACTAGGATCTGGAAAGTGATGTGGTTCGCCTTCGAAACTAGGTGAAGGAGTTGGAGACTTCCGCAAAGTCAATGAAAATTATTTTCTTTACAACATAATGTTTGTCTATGGATGTGGTTGCTGTACTAAGAATTTAAAATTTAAAAGTTGGTTTCAATTCTATAAATATCTATAATGTAATGTCGAAGTACTGTGAATTTGGAACGACATGGAAACTTGTCCTAGTACATTGATTCTAATACTTAAAGTGCGCAATATGTCTTGAAAAAGGGCACATGTGGAAGATTAAAGTGTGTATGTCCTTATCAATATGTCCATGAAAACAACTACATTAAAAACGAAGAGTCATTTGTCAATGTCGAGTTGTATGACATTGTCATTACAATGAATAAGGAACATAGGAACTATGAAATTGTAAATAAAGGGCATATGGGATATATGTCCATGTCTATTTATATATCATTGCCCATGTTCATATATAAGTTGAACATTTCAACTACAACGTATATGTCCATAATTATTATGACATTGTAAATAACAGAAATATGATCTTATGTACATGTTGATATATATGTCGTTTTCCATATCTTTGTCCACGTAATTGCTTGTCATTACGTTGAAAAATATGTCCATAAGAACAATGATATTATATATGTGTATGATGTCAATTTGAAAAATATGTTCATGTCCATTAATAAGAAATTGTACATGTCTTTGTCCATATAGTTAAATGTTGTAGTAATAGATATGTTCATATGATGGTTGAAGTTGTAAATGATTTACATATAAGACATATGTCTATATCCATTAATATGAAATTTTAGAAATATGTCTATGTCCATCGTTACTTTATGGACATGTCCTTATCCATGTAGTTAAATGTCATGACAATAGATATGTCTATACGAACAATGATATGTAAATTATGGACATATGATACATATGTCCATGTTTATTGATTTGATATTGTACATGTCAATGTTCATGTAATTAGATGTATTAGCAGTATATATGTCCATACAAACAATAATATTGTCATAACTACTTAATTTATTTTGATACATGTGCATGTTGAAAAAGAACGAGAGACGTCCTAAATCTGTCTATGTTCATAGAATGAATGACATTGTCTATGTCCACATATTGCACTGTTATTACAATGTCCATGATTTATTCGGTCAATACGACTATCATAACATGACATGTGGGAAATATGTCCCTGTCCAAATAAAGCCACACTTTATTCTTTGTCAATATAAAGCACTATTATTACAATACAACGCCGATTAATATTATGTCCATGTCTTGAATTGCAAGTACGAGAGACATATTTGGCAATGAATAAAGTGTTGGCATCTGACAGTGCAAATAAAAATAAAATGAAGGCAAAAACGTAGGAGCAAACTCGAAGACAACCAACATAAAGAGGCAAACTCGTCTAATTTCAAAAAGAGAAATATCTTATAGGGCATAACAAAGAAAAAAACCTGATGTGGGTATTTGGGATAATTTAGTTTGAAAAGTTGGTAGAATTCATAATCTTATCTGTCAAAAGTGTTTGCAAATATTAATTTATACTCCCTCCGTTTTAACATGATTTTTATTTTGTTTTAAATTATAAGGTATTTTACATAATTCTCCGACACTGGTTAGATTAAACTTAAATTAAATATTATATTATTATAAAAAATAATTAATGAATTTTTTTAATATTTGTGTTTAAATTAAAATCTTTTATATTCTGAAATAGAAGGAGTTGATAAATTTACCTTTAATATAATAAAAAATAATGTTATAAATAAATAACCTTAGAATTATGTAGAATATTATATCATATGCTATTGAAGATTAATATTTTGTTTAAATGTTTTATAATATTAATTTGAGCATTCTAAAATAAGTTTCAAATATAGCTTTGATGATAGATTCTAAAATTAGTGTAATTTTTTTATCAACTAACCTACTGATTATTTAAATTCTGCTTCTACTACTGTAAGTAGAGGTTCGATCCTGGTGTCTTGAAAATTTGTAAAGTAATTACATGAGCCACCTGTTTTCGGTAAAATTAGTATAATTCAAAATTCACTTTCTTTAATATATTTTTTGGAATTGAGACGTCGCTATTGTTGTTATCAATCATATGGATATTATTATATTGAATATGTTATAGACTTCAACAATCTTATTGTTTACGGGAAAAAGTTGTGCCATTTTGAATTCTTTCAATGTGACTATAAAATAAAATAATGTAAGATTTTATGATTTTTCAAATTTAATACGTAAATTAGAATGTTTCTTACTTTTTGGATATAAATATTTTTTTTTATCAACAGCAGATTATATTGGGGTACAATTGGCCGATCCAATAACCAAATTCCTACATAATGTAGGTAGGTAGACTCGATCCTGGATTATGTAAATACGCTATCTTAAGTGAACTTGTCGCCTGCGACTAGAGTACATGCCATTTGCGAACATATTCTTCTTTTGTAATACTTTTTTCTATACAAGTTGGATTTTTTTCCCTGCAAACAAATGATGATTAATGAAGTCTATAGCATATTCTATATAATTTGTTGAGAGACATATAATATTTAAAAGCCACGACATGGATGAGAGACATTTGTAAGAGTTGTTGAGAGTTTACTATATGAACGGTAATAACAATAGCCATGACATGGATGAGAGACATATAATATTTAAATTTTTGTTGAATCTTTCTTTTTCTTTTAATTGTCCCTTTGTTATGTTATCTTTTATTTTTTATACAAACTATGAAATATTTATACTTTTTTTTTGTCAACGGAAAATTATATTGGGGCACAACTGACCGGCCCCAATAGCCAAATTCCTATATAATGTAGGCATGGAGACTCGATCCAGGGTTATGCAAATGCGCTACCTTAAGTGGACTTACCGCCTACCACTAAGCTAGATGCCATTTGCAATATTTATATTATTTATAAATTAAATTTTAAATTTCTGTATTTAACATTTATTTTGGTATATTCCATATTAATAACAGAGTGTTAGAGATAATATATAAAATTAGTATTGAATTTTGATTTATTTGTTTATAATATTGTAGTGTCGCTAAATTTTAGGTATAATATTGGAATCTATTTTGATTTTTTTTTGTCAATTAGTCTACTGGTTTTTAAATCCCATTTCTACAACTACATGTAGGGGGTTCGATCCCTGGTGCCATGAGGATTTATAAAGTTACTACACCACTAGACCACCTGTCCTCGACAATCTATTTTGAATTTAAAATAATAATAAAATTTCAACTATTTTAAATTAGCATTATTATTTTTTTTTTTACAACGACGAAGCATAAACACTACTGATGACACAACCCATCCCGAATTATAAAACAGACACACAACAAACCTTGGCAAGAGCGTCTACTTTATAATTTATGACTCTGGGGATAATGGATAGGAAACATGAAGAAAACCTAACCAAGAGACGCCTGAACTCCTCCTGATACTCAAGAAACGCCGGCCACTCCTCCGGGGATTGTAAGATGTGGAACACTGCCTCACAATCTGATAATATCTCCACTTCCTGTATCTCCACAGACACTGGTGAATTCGTCTTGATCCCAAACAAACTCCATCCACTGAATCTGGAAAGCATATCCATCCGACCTCTGAGAAAATGCCAGCTTCTTTCCAGGACACATCCACATATCATTTATAGCTAGTGAAACTGATATTAGCTGTGGTAGGAAAAATCCTCGAGGACTTAGCCGAATCAATCCTGGATACACATAGTCTACGCGTATCCATTTTAGGCGTACGAGCCGCAGTCCATTATATATAATCAGATTGTGCCCTTCCCAACACCACTTGTGGGTCTAGGTCCACTTGAGTGAAACAGAAACCATTCCGGGCTTTCCAAATATGCCACATGAGCCATGGGAAAATGCCAGAATCCACCTGATTTGGAATTCGGTTACACAGGAAGTCTAGGTTATACCATACCGGCTGGCCCTAGAATAACCCCGGTCTAGACAGTATGTCTGATAATGCCCAGACTTGAAGCGCTGGCGGGCACTCAAAGAGTACATGATTAATTGTCTCACTTTCCGCCCCACATCGCTGACATCTAGCATCCCCACCCAATCCTCGATGGACTAGGTTTTGGAATACAGCCGTACAACCTGACAATGTTTGCGAGATAAAATGTTTTATCTTAGGTGAACACCCTAACTGCCAGCATCTCGTATAAAACATCTCGAAAGATGGGCCACAACGGCTCTCATCTCCGTTTCGTACTCTAGTTGCCAACTGATAACCCGATTTGACAGTATACCGGCCTGATGTAGTATAGTGCCATCCCCAATGATCCACCCGCTGACTTTTCGGCACCCTGATTGCCAGTATCAGCTTCACGTCTCTCGGGTCAAAAAACTATCGAACTAAAATCTTGTTCCATGTATCATTGTGCTTGTCAATGATTCTATCTACCTTCATATGCGGAAAGAGGTACATATCCGACCAAAAAGCGGGTCGAGGCTGGCTATCCGGTATCCACGGATCTTTCTATACCTTAATCTGCTTGCCTTCCCCGACTTTCCTAATTAAGCCTTTGAGAACTAAAGACCGTCCAGAAAGAATACATCGCCAACCGTACGATGCTAACAGCCTTACTTGGACCGCCAATAGACTCTCATCATTATAATATTTTCCTTTTAATACCCTCGCCAAAAGAGAGTCTGGGCAAACCAAAAGGCACCAGATCTGTTTTGCTAACAATGCGAAATTAAAATCCTCTAAGATCCGAAAACCCAAGCCCCCTTCTGTCTTGGGTTTACATAAAGCACTCCACTTCTTCCAATGTATACTGCCACTCTTGCCCAATTGACTCACCAGAAATGGGCTATTGCCGACTGTATCTTCTGCAACATAGATTGTGGAAGTCTGTAATAGCTCATGATATATGTCGGTAAGGCCGTGAGGATAGACTTTATTAGTATGTTTCCTTTCCCGCCATTGACAGAAACTTGCTGGACCAAGTGGCCACTCTAGCCTTCAACTTATCCATAACAAATGCAAAAACCTTTGCTCTAGAACCCCCTACATTTTCAGGTAGGCCTAGATACATCCCCATTCCACCCACCCTTGGAATATCCAAAATCTGTTGTATCTGAATTTGGACGCCAAGATCGACCTTCTTACCAAATTGGATAGATGATTTGTC